>WURT03128576.1:0-11564 GCA_009936505.3 Holothuria glaberrima | reverse complement strand
CTTTATGGTTGGAGGAAGAACCTTTTTGTTTTAGGGAGGTCAAAGGTCACCTGGGGTCTTCAGAGGTTGAAAAGCAAGATTTCCCAAGAATTCCCAAGGAAATCCCAACATTTTCTATGGCAAGGAATCAAGAAGCCTTTGGGCTTTCTGGTTTTGAATTCTGTATCTATTAAGACTGGTTTAAAAATATGAAAATTTGCTGTAAAACAAACACAGATCTTCCCCCTAATACATAAATGGATAGTAATTATATGGCAGAGTGCATTCAAAAGTGCAAAATGAAAGGATATGAAAAGAAAACAACAGCAGAGATATAATTAATGACATCATGCCATTTGCTTTAAATTCACTTTTGGTAGGAAATACGGTAAATTCAGTTTGTAATGTCTCAAAAACTGAACACACTTATTGAATTAAAGTTCCTCAAGAGTACTTTCAGTTCTTCATTAACATTAACAGATCAAAAAGAAATTTGGGGCATTGATTCTGGTCCCCAGGAAGTCAGTGGGTGATGATGGACATACAGGTTTAGTTACCCATCATTGTTGCAATGAAGTCTCTGCCATTTTGTAAGACTCTTTTGTTGTATAGACAATGCTGTTAATAATATGACGTTTTGGTGAAAACTTATACCCCCTTTTTTGTTTTACAGCATATGGTTAAGTACAGGTATTTACCATGGACAAGAGGAAAGACAAAGTACAAGGGGAAAGAAGACACTGGTGATGTCATACAGTGAAAGGGGGCAGCTTCCTTGATATTGAACAAAATTTTTCCAGTAGAACTTTTTTCCCTTCAAAATACTCATCTATTCCTTTTTTACCTGTTTTGTCTTGCAAAATTATATTGACAAGTACTGTTTTTATGAGACAGTTATATTGTCACGGGGTTAGTGAGTTATGCAGATGTGTTGAGGAACACTGCTTGAACTATTCTGCCAGACATGAAGTGTAATTAAAGTGTTACTAGTGCAGCAGTTCTCATGTGAGGAGATGTGTGAATGTTTTACAGAAATGCCAATGTGTTTGCATTACTTTCAAAACATGCCATGGGTTTAAGCATGCTTGAAACTAGTTATGTCAGGCCTGCTGCAGATATGCACCCATATTTAAGCAATCTCACAGTTTTTGGTGACATAGGTACTAAGGTGCACATATGTAGATATTAAGATATATAATCAACTTATGATACAAGTTGGTGACAGAAGTGGGATACAGTGTCTCATGCTAAATTTTTATTAAACTGTTGTGTAAGATCTGAGTTCAGGATTTTGTGTATATGGATTGAAGAATAAACAAAACGCTTATGAATCATCCAGAGAGGAATAGCAAAAATGTAATGAAACAATTGAAATATAGAATCTTTGGCATCTGGAATGTCACCAGAGTGCAGTCATATTTCCGGAAAGAAAAGTATGCTTACACACTAACCAGAAGTGGAACCAGTCACATGGAGACACTATTTTTGTGAGGAAGGCTAACCTAACTTAGATGTAGACCATAGCACTTTGTAAAAGTACATGCACCAAAATAGGGGAATGCACTGTTATTTATGTGCCACGGTTTAGTATATGACTCGCATAGCTTTTAGTTTGTGGTTTCAAGCAATAAGATCAGAATGGGTTATAGAATAAATTTGTGGACAGAAATGAGTAATGGTTCTTGGATTCTGTGGAATATTCTGTGAAGTTCTCAGTAATGTTCCCATGCTTCTACTGTGACTTACCTAAAATCCTATCATGTGTGAGTTTACAGAATTACCACACATGTTAAGAACCATACCTCCATGGTTCATTACATTATATTGTAATAAAACTTGGTAAGATTTAATCTATATGTCTTCCCCAAAGAGTATTAAAACTTGAAGGTGTGTCATAAAACACAATTAAAGTTGAAAATATTTTCTTTTGTAGAAGATGTTTCAGTGATTTCTGTTTTGGCTCAGTTGTGGGGTTAGGGAGAGGGAGAGGTGTTCTTGAATGAGGCATTGTGGGATTGGTGAATGCCTGAGGACTGAGTGTAATTTGTATTTTGTAGGTTGTAGGTTCTACTTTGTGTTACTGTCAGAACTGTCATTCTGTGGGTGAAGAAATAACAAATTTGTGGGAATTTTGTGTATTAAAACTAAGAAAGTCCAAATTTCTTAGAAGAGACTGAATGTAAGATTGGATGTAATTTAAAAAAAAAAATTCTGCTCAGAACTTCTATTTAAATGAGGCATGTGGAAGAATATACATTTTATTACTTACATCTGTGAATTTGAATACAGATTAATATGATGTAGATTTGGTATAAAGTAAGTATTAGACTATTGAATGTTGTTGGAAGGCACAGAATAACACAGCAATTAATTATATGATACTGACTGCTGGTGAATCAGATCGTGAGAAGTGAGGAAATAAAGGATACAGATAGACCATGGAACCAAACAAAGAGATACATAACTGGCTGAGATAGGAAGAGAGGAAGGGCCAGGAGGGGATAAACTAGGGATGTTTGGGAATGCACACCACAACTAAAAATGTTCTGATACTTTTGTTTTGCGTTTATATTGTCCCCTGGAACCCCTCCCCCTGTGAAGAAATCTGGACTGAACCGCTGCATTATGCCAGGAGGGACATTGCAAGCCTAAGTATGAAGTATATTGTGTTATCACAGTAACTTATGTTTAGAACAATACAGAAGAATTAAAACTCAGAAATGATTTGTATTTTTTTTTTCATTTATTTAATATTATAGTAAAAATAGCTGTTCTTTTGGAGGGATAATTAAAAGCTTTATACAGTTATTTCCTTGCTGCAGATTTTTCTTTATGTCATTAAGTTATTAAATATTTTAAGGATCTTTCTTTGATCCATTCTTCAATGTTAACATTGAGATGGGCAGAGTTGCCTTTCTGTTTACATTACTTTAATTAGAATTCAAGCATTCTATTTTAATCAATAGATTGTCCTGTCAAGAATTTAAAGCTACCTTTTTGTTGACAAAAGTTTAGGTAAGAAGGTTGTGACAAAGCCTGAAGTGAGGTAAAAACAACAGATCAGTCTGTAAACATGATGACAGAGAATATTCTGAACAGATATGAAGGGATGGGGTGACAAAAAACATTGGTGAAAGTTTATGACTTGCCAGAAGGTTTGGGGTGGTAGGGGTGGAGAAGGGAGGTTAGATGGAATAGATTGATTGCTGATGAACTGTATAAACTACAATCAGCATAATAGGTTGATGTTATAAATACTGGGTATAGTGTAAGGCAGAGTTTGGATGCAGCTCTTCAGCCGGAACTGAAATAATGATATTTAAGGGCAGATCAAATTTTATTAATAAATTAACCTCTAACATATTATTTTTCCAATACCCAGTGTCATCAAAAAAAAAAAAAAAAAAAAACTTGACATGATATTGTAATTCGTCATAGCCTTAGGGCTGGTGGATGCTGTAAATAGCCCTGGATATTTACCATTGATAAAGTGGGTTTGTAGCTGGCTGGTGAAATTTTGTTGGTAATATTTGCACTGATTCAGCACGTTTCAGTTGTTAAAACCATAGATTTGTGAAGGCCGGGGGGGGGGGGGGAGTTTTGTTGCCCTTGAATACCTGTTACTAGCCAAGGACCCACTGTAAATTAGAAGTTGCGTTGCCATAAAAAGTCGTATATCTTTATTCCAGCTTTACAGATTTATTTATGAAGCATTAAGTTGTGATTGAGATGAGCATTACATAGCCTTTTCATCTGCATGCAGCCATTAATATCAACGTTGAAGAATTTCCACAACAAATATTTTCTATTGAAGACTCAAAGTATGGTGAAGATAAACACCAGAAATACAGAAAGTCATTATGAACTTTGAGCCTATTGATGTAGATTTTTGAGTTTGTGTTTTATTGGTTCAATTCAGCCTCAACTTCACAACTTTATGAAAGTATAATTTGTCTTGCTACTGTGTATTACATCATATCAGATGGAACCTTTCATTTTCATAAAGTATGTTGTAAATCTCATTTCAGTGCATCATCTCTTCATTTACATCACTTGTCTTGCAATATTTTATGGATTTTTTTTGCAAAAAATACTCACAGACTCAATTTATGTACCCCAACAAAAAGGCATCTTATTGGCCAATAACAATCGTGCCCTGCACACAAGGCCATTGCCCGACTAGGCTGAGTGGGGAGGATAAAGTACATGACTTCTCAATTATTTTCCAAATCATCTTTTCAAGTAGACCTCATCTCGTATTACAAAATCATTTGAAGGTAACCCTTCCCCTTTATAGAACTACCTAGCCTTTCTTCCATTGTCCTCTCCTCAGTTACAGCAGTTTAAAAGGGTTTCCACCATTGTGATCAAGGCGATACTGCTCAGTTTTTAAGTTGACATTCTATCATTCCTGGTGTGGTCCTTTGCTCTGTCTCGGCAAAGATTTAGGAGAGCAAACTTCCTCTTGCAAATTTTAAGGCACCGGCATTCAAAATAAACAGACATGTGATGGGGCTATTTAGTTATCCTCATTATGTTAATGGTGTGCCTTCGCCTTACTAGTGGTTTTCACACATAAAATTGGACTATTAGTGGTAACTGTATTGAATGAAGACTCACGGGTGCAGTGACCCATAGCTGACAAAAATAGATATCAAAACGATAACTCGGGTATATATTTCCCAGAAAAGCGGTGCTTTGCAAAGTTCACAAAATAGATGTGCGAAGGGCGTCGGAAAAATGTGGTTTTGGCGGAGATCGGTTTAATTCGAGCCTCATGATTGACTGATAAATTGACAGTGGATCCTAAATATTTACGGTGTTTTCGTGCATAATTTTTAATACCCAAGCATAAACGGCGATTTGTTTTCAATATTGGGGCGGGGGGAGGGGACGACCCCCTGGCCCTCATTGGCACCGCCACTGGGTTGACAAACTTCATGGCAGGGCAGGGCGTCGAGGGACAACTATTTTTATTTGCCTAAGGGGTCACACTGTGTATGAATATAGCAAAAACCAAGCACATTGAAATACCTAGGACTCTTGAAACTGAACCGGGGAGCCGCTTTTCCCTGACCTGTTAAAGACGTACTTCTCTCTGGTACACGTTTCGGGGGCATTTCGCGCTTGATAGACATTTTTTCATGTATATGCCCATCGCCCGTCACCAAATTCACGTCCACAGCACAAACTGCAGGCTGCTGTTAATTTTGTACACATGACTATGTCCGAATCTTCATGTTGGTTCGCCTTTGAAGTCATCACACAGCTTGCATGTATATGTCGACACAGTGGGTGAGGGCTAAATTTACCTCGTCAGATGACACACATGGTCAAAACCTCCATGTGAAATCTTGTTTTACGTCAAGTCGCAAGTCACTTTTCGCCAAGTCAAGTATTCGCAAGTCACCTTTTGCTCAAGTCAAGCCAATCGTCATTATTTCGTTTCATCGTGTAATGTACTGACTGTGTTAAACGGGAATTTCTAAAAAAATTGTGGGGAGGAGGTAGGAGGGTGGAAGAGACAAGTATCGATACAATACAAAAGTATCAAAATAGAGGCACATATATATTGTGACACTCAAATTAATTATTGATTAATGTTAATGGCAAAATGGCTCATCGTTTTTGCGTATGACACTTAACTCTAATTAGTGGCGCAAACAAAAATGAAATACACACTGCTGCCTACATCGTAAAGCCTCACAGAAAAACTATTTTCCTGGTTTGGTAACGGTACGCTCTTCTTAAAAAGTACTCCCATCGGTGATGCTCTTATCCAAGTAACTAACTAGATTTTTATTCTTCTATCTATACGATCAAAATATAAATGGCAATATTAGTTGCACTGAAATACACATAAAGTAAGTATTGTAAGATTTTTCTTGGCATATGGTAGCCGACGTCATAAGAGAAGCAATTTGTATAAGCATACTCACAAAGTTTGTTTCTCATCACTTTCCATCGTCTAAAATAGAAGTAAATCGCGCGTAACAAACCAAATAAAAAATAAATTAAAAATAACAAAATTGAAAAAAAAAACCACTCGAGGAGTTCACGGGACAGAGGGAGGGAAAATATACCTCCTTCCCCAAATTCCCCTATGTGAACACCGCCTTTGCGGTTTCTACACACTCGGACCAGTGACGCACGGTGCGTTGTAGATGCCATGACCCAATGGTCTCCCCCGGTCGGGTCTCCTTATACCAGTGATTCAGACTTTATTTCCCCGAAAATTTTAAAATGAGCCACGAAGGCGCGTGCAGCGCATGGCTGAGTTTACTATTATTACCGTCTCACACATATTCACATTATTCATTGGTGAGATATCTACAATTACGCCACTGGTTCTTGTGCAGTAGGGTCGTCGATTCTGGGGACTGGGGGAAATTGCCTCCCCAAAGAAAATATTGGGAAGGCAAAAATATCGTTTTGCCCCCCCTATAATCAGGCAGAGTATAAAAATTATATAATATTGTGGTATACAGATGACCAAAGGGTTTCGAGAAAACGCCAATTTGAGCCTATTTAAGTATAAATGTGAAATTCCCATTTAACCCTTTCAACATAATGCATATCTCCATATCCCATATGCTATTTTTCAACACTTCAGCTGTTTGTTTCTATTGAAATTAGGGATTCCCAAATTCAGTAATATTTATGTCTAATTGGGGTTCCTCAAATGAGTTCCCAGCAGTGTTTTCACTCTTCCCAAAATTCGGAATATTTCGAGAATGTTCCATTAACTGACGACAACGAAAGAGGCGAAACTTCGATGAGGGATAAAACAAGTCTCAGTCTGTTTGTCAAATCTAGTGTACACTGTACAGTACATTATTCCTCAAGTCATGAAATTGCTCACACTGTATCTTATTTGCCCCTCCACCATGCACTGCGTCGGCAGAAAGATCATTCATCAGTCAACTTCGCCGACTGAAGACTTATCTAAGGAGCACCATGTCACAAGACTGCTGAATTATTATATGGTCCTTACCATGTATCCCCACGTACTGGATGGAATAAACCGGTTGCCGGACAAATACCCCCCGGACAAATACCCCTCGGTCAAAAACCACCCGGACAGCTACCCACCCGGACATTCACCCCCGGTCTTATACCACCCAGTCAAAAACCACCCGGACAACTGACCCGCCGGACAAAAACCCCCGAGGACGAATACCTCCGAGGATAAGTACCCCGGACAATTACCCCCAGACATACACCGCCATGGACAAATACCCCCGAGGACAATTACCCACCGGAAAACTACCCCCCCGGACAAGTACCTTCTGGACAATTACCGCCGAGGACAATTACTCCCGGAATTTACTACCAGAATTGTACCAGAATTCGTCGCCCCGACCCCATCAACCCAGCGAACGCAGCGGCCGGGCGAATTTTTTTAATTGGTGAATCCAACGGCACAGACCAGGGAGGCCTGGGAACACTTGTGCCATTTCCTGCAATGTAGTGGTCATGTTTATGGAAAATTTCTACTCTTCGCCGGAAGCAATAGTCGCACTCCGCTTATTCTGAACAGAACTGGCTTACTTAAAACATTCTCTTAAACGTGAAAGCTAAAAATCATGTGTTTTTTAATATGGGAATTTCTGAAAAACGTTAAAGTATCTGACAATTTCTCATTTTGCTTACAATCAAAGATAGAATATTTGTATGAAGTTAGAAGAAATTTACCGGATATTCCATGTATTTTGTATAGCAGAATTTAATATAAAGTAACTTCGCTGTTAAAAGCTGCTTATCCACAAAATCACCACGGTTGAAGAATAAGGTGCATGAAATCGGCCAGACGTTTCGAAAGTAGGACAGTCTTCTCCAGAGGGAGATGTAGTTTAAAATTAATAGTATTAAAAAATACAGGGTGTATGTGTCTTCGAGACACATTTTGGCGTCATCATGCCAGAATACTTGAACAAATGGACATGAACAAAATAAGTTTCCAACTTCAAGGGCCTCGTTGCTACCGACGAATATCGCTTGCTATGCAGCCGCTTTCGGCACTTTTTTTTGCAGCCTGAAGTTTGCACTCAATAAACAAATTAAAGGTTATAACTTACTAAAACAACACTGGACATTCGACACAATCGGACTACCACGTTAGCATCACCTTTTTACGAAGGAAATACATAATGATAATACTTTTGTTTTCTTAAAGTACTTAGTTCTATCATTTGGGACGACCGTCTGGGTAAAGGCTAATTACACACTCGTTTTTCAGAGATCGGTAGGTACCATTTCATACAGGGATTCTTTACGTATTATTGCCATACAGAACAAACATTGGAGTAATATTCATCCCTGTTGTTGGAGTGGTACGATTCCAAATGGTGGTCCTTGTTGTCAGTCCCATGACGTAAGATCGGACACGCACCTACGGCTCGTTTTGTGCGCAATCTAGTTTGTGCCACAGTAGGAATTCATATGCCTTAAAGAGGATTCAGTCGGATTTTGTTTACCCTACAACCCCAGTCAGAAGGTTCTTTAAGTACTCCCCTGTCTATAAGCTGATACAATATCGGTATTTTGTATCAATTAAGATCAAAATATAATATTGTAAATAACAACATGTTACCTAGGAAAATTTATTGCACATGCCTCAATTGTTGTTCTATTGGTGCGTCGTCGCGCCTGTGGTTTTCTGTATATACCGAATTTGTGTGTAAACTGGATTTGCCTGCAAATCAGATTTGCGTGTATACTGATTTTGTGTTTATCAGCTGGGGCCCCTTGTCGACTTGTCTCGGAGGTGATTTACTCTTCCTTGTTGTGGGTATTTTCGTACGGTACTCAGAGTACAACGAGGCAGGTTTATAACTATTACAATCCGATCCTGCTCCCCAGGCCGCCTTTTAATGCCCCCATCCGACACCGACTACATTACAGCTTTTGACTGCCAGACTCGAGGTGGGAATTGAACCTGGTGGGGCCAGCGTCACAAACACGCAAAATGGAGGCGTGAGGAAGCGAGGACCTTATGAGATGTATTTTTGTAGGGGGTGTGGTGAAGTGTAGGTTTTGGGTACTTCAAATTAAAAATACACGCGCAATGCTGATTGCGTATATGTGACATCACCATGAATTTGGATGATCCCTCCCCATCACGGACCTCTGGCGGCGCCAATGATGTAAGTTTAGTCTTGCCTAAGAATGGCAAACTATGGCACCATTTTGCATCTAAGCACATTTTCGTACAGTAAAAATCTCTCAAAGGTGAGGGGAGCACCCCATAAAAATGTCCTTTTAGGACCTGGCACTACCGGCCTTTGTGAAAAATATTACAAGGAGAACCTATTATTCTACATGGTGGGCAATTTGTGGGCAACGTGGCAAACACTAATTCGTATGTAGCTGGCATGCATAATTATTGTTACTAGGAAACTTACATTGATTTCTTACATTATCTTCATTCTTTATGCAAAAGAATTATTAGACAAAGAGAATAGGTTTTCTTTCAAATGGCAGTGACGAGATGATTTCAAGCTTCTTTTTTCTTATATTTCATACAATCATACATACTATTATGAAACCTAACAGGCGCGGCAATTTTGCTGGTAAGGCGAGAAACACACGAGTTCAGAATAACCTTTTTCAGTATGAAACGCATTTTTTCTTTTATTCTACTTTCAGTAGGCCTGTACTTGATTCCTTCATAAATTGTCAATCTGATTGTGAAGTAAAAACTGAAAAGGAAAATAATTAAATTGGGAAGAAAACTAACTATATGATTTATCATGTAACTTTGTATTTTGTGTATGTGTGAGCGTGTTTGAGTGCGTGTGTATATGTGTGCGCTTGTGTTCGTGTGGATGGATTGCTTATGCAGGAGTCCGGTCCGGGATAAGATCCAGGGTTCCGGCTGTCGGAACATTTTTCCCCCTCCCCCAAATACCAAACGGGATCTACGCCCCTGTTGTGCAGGAATCATTATGGACTGATGGAGGGGGTGGTAGCTTGCACCCGGAACACTCGACTGATATCCTTGGGAGGGGGTAAGGGAAGGAGGTGCCCCCTCCACTGTGAAAAATGTTTGCTCAGACGCAAAATGGAGCTATTTTGACAACTTTTCTAACTGATCGTATAGCCTATTGGAAAAGTGTCACATTCTAGTGAATTCTTATTTATGGTTGATTAAAATGGAGAGGAACATGCGAATATGCACGAATTGCACAAAACTTCCTGGGATTAACTGGGGTGGGTTTAAGGCATCATCTTCTGTAGTGCCCCCAAATTACCAACATCTTACGGCACCACTGGGCATAATGTCATGTTTTAATCTGGGGCAGGTCGTGGAATGACAACGAAAACACCGCATAATTGACTTCACCGAAGAGAATTACAGTCAACTGAAATTATCTTGGTTTAGAACACTAAACACATGATAAAGAGGAACACGGTTGTGTAAATAGGAAAGAACTTCTGCGAGAAAAATGTAGCAGCACCTTGAATGTTTTCTTAAATTTTTATTGAATAATTTACCAGATGGAATGGTAGTAGGCTTCATGCAGGGCGCGAAGCCTGGCGTCAAACCTTGAACGGAAATGACGAAACTCACTGTCCTAAGATCAGATATGCTTGTTTTTAACACTGGTTTCTGTCTGGAACTTTTTACAACATAACACAATAAAGAAGGCCTAAGCAATAACGATTGCGGTCTGAGTTTGACCACACCCTGGCCTTTACACAATACTTGTAATTAAGATCATTCCGCTCTGTGCTTGAAGAGAGGAGGCGCGAGTGGTTTAGAGTAGACACGGGCCCGGTTAACAACATCCTGTGTGAATATACTTGGGCATCAACCGTGACTCTCTGTTAGTCTTTATTCATGAACAAGCAGGGTTTTCTTCATCTTCATATATGAATAATAATAGAAATTAATAAAATTATTAATAAAAGTAATAAAATTATTTGTTAATTACTCTCTTGTCTTATGTAAATTTCTGTTTTGTACTGTTTTCAAATATGCTTATACCACTACCACTAAATATTATTAATCACGAAGTAACGAAATGTAGGCCTAGATGTAATTATCTGAATGCAAATTAGTCACAAAACTTCGAGCAGGGACGGTGAACTGGAAACAAGTCACGAGGTTGAAGATTACTATCTCGATGCTCTTATCGAGGCGCTCTAAAAGAGCTCATTTCTCGACTTGAATTAAGACCAGTTCGGACAAACTAAAAAGTCCCAGTACTGATGAAGCTCAAAATTTAAAACCAAGAGCAGAAACATGTCTTGTCAAAGGTTGAATAAACCTAACATAACAGGACTACAAAGTATCTGCGGTCATAAACCCCATACAAAACACAAAGAGGCCATTGGTCTACTTAAAAGACACAATGTCCGTTAAAGGTCTGTAGACATGTAAATGAGATGCTTGCCTATTTCGTGTAAAAAGCATTAAAAATGATAAAAGAAAATAGCCGCAATTCCCATTAAAAACCATCAAATATTGACCATTTCACAAGACAATTACTGTTTTTCACCTGTACATGAATAAACATGAGCTACTTATGCAAATTTGTGACGTACAGAGAGGGACCTGTCAACTGGGTGTTATGTTATCC
>WURT03128575.1:8348-21902 GCA_009936505.3 Holothuria glaberrima | reverse complement strand
AAATACGCTCACTAACAGAACTCCCAGCGACCTAGTATCCCACTCGGAAATTTCCTCATAAATGTTGTTGAGTAGTTCACACTTGCACTAACGCTTTTTTACTGTGAGAAACGTTCGCGCTTCGGTTGCCTCTCAGTAACAGTTCATCCAATGTTTTCCGCAATTGCAAAATACTACAAAGTATCTTTTCAAAAGTTCTGAAAAGGGTATAAAAACAAAACAGAGAAGATGTTTATGTATACTCAGGTGTGCAACAGAAACTAAACAGCGCACTGAGCAGGAAACACAGACTTCGTTATCACGGCGTTCATATCCTAACTGTTTCTTGCGTGTTTCCTCTGAGTATTTAGGGAGTTTTGATCACTAACAATCACACCTTCCTGGTTTCTATGTCAAGCGTGGTATCTCCCTTCCTCCTATGACTCCTGAGTCAGTCTGCTGGGTAAATTGCAACCCTAGGAAATGGTAGACCCATATTTGTATGAGCAGATGCCCTATCATGTAGACTAGATGCTACAAGAATTTTGAATTTGTGGCCAAACATTGAGCTTTATGGTTCACTGTTTAGTATACCATTTCTTCTTTACGTCTGCTTCCCTACTTCCAAGGCAATTTTTAACTGGAAAGTTCAACGTGTACTTTAAATTTGTTAATGACAACATAGTCTAATAAAAGACTAAAACTATTGCGTGCACCTGCTGCATGTGTTCGTTGCAATTATTGTGTTGTATCACCCACCAATGTCCCATCGTCCTTTGAGAGGAAGACTTACAATTGCGAGATTTCCCAGTAACTTTATTGGGTTCGATAGGCCTACACTGTACAAACACGTTTGCAGAGAGAACCCCAATTTGCCATATTTTCTCTGTCAGGCAATTCCCACGACTTTTTACTCGAAGGTTCTGACGAAGTCCAGTACTAGCCTTTGTACAAAAGCTAACATGCGGAGCGAACGGGAAGACAAACGCATAATGAATACTGTGTATTGATGCTGCAGGCTTGCTGATCGACAGGGCACGGGTTCCTCGAACAGCGGTTAACACTCCTGCCGTATCTTACAATTCACACCTGTTTCACCCTCTATTTAAAAGAAACGAAGTTTCCCACGGTTTGCGCTTGATTTGGTGTTAATTCAGGTTTCTCCACCAGGGTTATGTTTATTCTGTAAAGATACGTTGACTTTAAATTCTGACATTGTGGTACACATAGGGAGAAATTGAAGCGTAGATCAGACGACAGAACTCTTTACAAGCAACAAGGTTACACCGACTAGATAGTAATTTATACAGAGATTTTGATTACGTATTGTAACTATATGAAATATTCGTTTAACAGGCCTGCCTTTATTATATTCATGATGACGTCTTTATTATTATATTAAAAATGATGTACCACAGAGCTCTGTAGTAGCTCTCTACCCTCAACACTACAAGCCACAGATGGCGGATACAGTGAGACCAAAATGCACAAAAGATTTCATTTTATATTCACTAACGTGTAGCAAAGGGGGTGGGGCGGTACTCCAGACTTGATCTACAGTACTGCAACGATAAAAGATACGTTTTTCAATACGGAGTGGTGTAGGGGATGGGCCAGGTTGAGGAGTACACAAATCAAAGATCGCAAACATCGACCCTCTTCGAATCAAGACAGTGCTTGAATTAATAAAACAGCTCGTTCACGTACTAATTAGAGGCTGTGAAAATCTACGAGGAATACTTTCTATTACAGCAAATAAGCTAATGTAAAGATCACAAAATTGAGACAAGAATTTCGAAATCTTGGGATACAGTATGAAGCCGGCAATAACCTACAGAAGTTACTTCTAATCTTATACCGAAAACATGAAAATGACCGTCTTGAAACAAGTGCGATGAACAATAGACCAAAAGAATTACACCGTGATCTTTAGTTATTCGACACTTTGGCGTTCACTGGCCCTCAATGTACCCAGGAATAGTCTTAGACATTCAAGTTCGAGTTCGTCGGGCTAAATGATTAAAAGCAAACAGAACCTAAGTACAGCCCTGGTTTAATAGTGGGATGCGGTTACTCTGCCAATTTATTTTACACTGGCGTCTCCATCAATCACTGTTTCCATTATCACATGATCACATCTAGCATTGAATGTGCAGTGCTCATGATCATAAAAAGCCCGTTTTAACGTTCCCCAATTCTTGAGGTTCCTTATCTCCTGGGCCGTAAAAATAACCTCGTTCAGAAACTTGAGAGAAGGTTTGGATTTCATATTTAGAGCCTCATCAATTATGACCCGCGATAACCTTTGCGCTTATCAACGGACAAGACGGCTCCGCTACCTTTTTGTTCCCGCAGAGCAGACGTCGGTTTGTCTTGGTTTCCCCCACGATCTGTGATAAATCTGCAAGTTCCCATGTACTGCAAAAACGCTGTTGAACCTACGCAGGTGATAACCTCCCGCAAACTGCTTCGCTGAGGTAATTGTGCTGAGTCTGATATGACAGTGTCCGCATCTCTCATATTCCTTAAAGGAAGATGGCAGTCCCCCCAAGTTTATTTTCAAAAATTTGCCAAATCTCACAGATCTCTTCTTATTTCTCTCTTGTATTTCAAAATGTTTCAGTGTCAATTCACTGAATATTGAGGGTTAACCAATGAGTTATTCTGCATAAATTTAGGAAATAAGTATAACAAAAAATATTGTCACATGACTGATAGGCGCCATTCCTGAACCAGTGTATCCGGGGTACACTGCTTCAAATTGGGGAGACTGCATTTTCCCTTTAAAATCAGACAACGGTAGGTCCTACATGACTTTACGAGCTTCTTGGTGTCAAACTTAAAAATTAATTACGAATGAGGCATCAAAATTCAGAGGGATTTAGAGATTAGCCTTAGGTCTACCCTTCTCTTCGTCACTTCCGCCAAACAAATACTAGCTTTCCTCCGTAATTCTGAATGCCTCGTTGCGATTTTATGGAAGTATTCGCTAAACACAGTTGGAGAGATATATCACGCGTTATGCATGCTTATGGACTGAATGTATGTGGCTTGATAAACGGACTTTGGGAAGGACCGTGCCACAGGCTAAGCAGTTTGCCCGCATTATAATACTTTCCCAAATGCATTGCATGACCAACTGCAGTCTGCCTATATCCGTACACAATGACGACCTCTGCACGTTCAGAGACGGGCTGGAGCCGAGTAACGAGCGCAGACTACATTCAAAGATGACGAAAATTGATGCAATTGGATTAGAAAACGCCCGGTATTGTCCATTAGTGTGATTAAATTTACGAAAAACCACACGGTGTACATATTCCGAGTTCTTTTGCATCAGTGAACATGCATTCATATGCCTATTTAATACAGCTGGGATCTTTTCTTACCCATGCAGAATTCAAATAGTTCAAGGTATAGGGTAATCTAATCTCTTGTGCATGGTAGGGACTCACTCATTTTATATTTTATCTTTTTCGGTATGCAAATGAAGGAAAATATGATGGTACTTTAATCTTGATGTCCAAGCTATGGGTATACACGAGACACCAGCCCTGACACAAAAAGGCACATATGGTGTGTTTTGGTGTACAGCTGCGAGGCTGAGCGGCCAAGCCTTGGCTAGGAGTGTACGCGTGATGCGCACATCAGTAAACCAACCGAGCTGAGGCTAATTGTGACAACGGATAACATGCAATGGATGAACTTATAGCAGACAAAACGGACGGTGTGCAGGGTTACTGATAAAAACATTTAATTCGATTTAAAATTTGAAAGAAACCCACGGTCGACCTAATGATCATGTGTGACCGACCATTCAAGTCAGCCCGCCCAGGGTAGCTAATCAGCCAGTGCAGCTGCTCATATGCATTGTATTCCTATGTCGCATATATTCATATGTCGTGGTTGTACTTGTAATAAACTTCCATAACATCAGAAAGTAACAGTGGTGTCTTAGAATGGAATACCACCCGTTTATACTAAAATGCAGTGGTCAAGTTCACGTATACTAGTACTAGGCTTCACAGAGATGACTGTAGGATTGGTATGGGGATAGTCTACTGGGGAGATTCTTCGGGGCGGATCAAAGTTGAGTCTGCACCCCGAATCTTTTTTCCATTGCCCCTACACTTACTTGTAATGTACTTGTAATGATACTTAGGTTTGTGGTTATTGTTTGCCCTTGAGCCCCTTCTCTACCCTTCGCCCTTCTGCCACATTTTCAAGCAAATCTGTCATCGACCTGAATGGCTTACAATACAAATGCCACTCAACGTTATTCGATCTTCCGACAGTCTGCACAGGGCATAATTTATGGTTTGCTAAGTTACACCATTAGACCCAATAATACAGTTGAATTAACACCTACCCTACCACGCCCTGGTCAGGTATCACAGGGGTAACAAATGCAGAATTAGATTAATGAAGGGTTACACTTACAGACGTATTTTGGATTTTTTGATGGCCATTCAATCGACGTCCGACTTGCAATTAAGTTACAAGACTTTTAAGGAAGGGCCGAATTGAGCTAATCCGCTAGCAGTCAGGGAGTAAAAACAGGATGAGATCATTTCTATGGGAAAAACCTGCTATATGATGACACTATACGTGAACTAGCAGTAGTGATAGCCTATGTTGTGTGTAGTGTAAACTTTGTACAAGGTTTAGACCAGAAACGTGCTAGATGCGTTCACAGGCAGTTTATATGACGTTTTAAGTATGTACATATACCCATATGAATAATGAATATGTATTTACTAAGTTAAGTTAGAACTATCCGCGGGCTAACACATTGCACACTTCGAAGGTAGGGGGTAGGCCCTACGTCGTAGAAATGTAGGGAGGGGGGCGCTGCAAAACATTTTCAAAGACACATGTTGCTCAAGAAAATATTTACCTGACCTTGATTGTTTTACACAAACACGCAATTCACAGGTCATTGAAGGTAAAGGAACAGGAATAATGTACTATTTGCCTTCCAAGAATCACGAACGTCATTTTTCAGAAACAACCCACTACGAAAACATAAGTACAAACAGAACACTGGGATTTGATCTTTTCCAATCCAAAATATTCCTTTAACTCCCAATGCTTCCTACCCAATAGTAGGCTACAACTAGTAAACAAGTTTTAAGTAGCATTCACTAATTTGCAGTATATTTACTGTTAAGCATAGGCTAATTATGAATTTATGTATGTCACTTGGTTATAACACTAGTTAGGAACAAACCTGGCGCAATGACAACATTGATTGAGTGTCTCTCAAGGAAACTACTGTATGTCATAAGTCTGTACTTATGAATACTATGATATGTACACCTGTTTAGTGAAAGCAGCCTACATCGTTGGTAACAGCGAATTTTGAAAGTATCATGTCGCAATGATGACATTGCGTTTCACACTATGAATTACGCGTCTACTTTCTAGGTAAAATTTAAACAGTCTTCTGTTTGATAAATGATATCATTATCAACTTGCAGTTTCATTCTCGGGGTAGGATACATTACAGTACATACTTGCCTACAGATAAACATTAACTTGTACGTATGGGAATCGTCATATCATTATCATACGAAGGCTATATCATATGTGAACACTTAGTGACAATGGTGAGCTTGGAATATGTGACATGTAGGCCTAAACGCAGGACAAAAAAAAAGATTATTTATGAATCCATATTTTGATGGGATTTTATACCTGTTTGACGAATTCTCTGCTTAGACTGTTGTGTGGTTGTGACGTCATCAAAAGGGGTAATTGCGTGGCTCCACTGGACGATGTAGACTGTAACGTACTGAAAGGGGTTCTGTTTGGCACAACAACCTGTGTACTTTCGTTAAAACCTTTCATCCGTAAGTTCTGATTGTCCAGTGCAGTTTGCAAGTCCTGAATATAATCTATGACATGCTGT
Organism: Holothuria glaberrima; assembly: GCA_009936505.3. Lineage (NCBI taxonomy): Eukaryota > Metazoa > Echinodermata > Holothuroidea > Aspidochirotida > Holothuriidae > Holothuria > Holothuria glaberrima. Next base: position 16,012 of record WURT03128575.1, on the reverse strand, counting down.
AAAATCTCAACACGAGAAACTTTTCTGTCCCTAGGAATGGTGGGGACTATTTCCTTCAATTTTTCGTAGCAGTCACTCATAGAAAAATTTTTCAGGGATGAAGCAGTTGAGAGACTATGGGCACGATGCAACACAGAGGCAAGATTTCGTTGTTTCTGGCAAGTCTTCTTCAAATTAACTTGGGTTGCAACCTTCATTTTGATGCTTTCCGTAACCCTGCACCTGGAAAAAGTCCACAACGATTCCTTGTCTTTCTTTGAAAAAACTTCAGATCGGTCCAAAAAATACAAATGACGATCGATTGAATCGCTTGTATTTCACGATGACATTCGATGATATACGTTCACACAGTACGAATGAAACTGCCTTTAAAATCACAGGTCTAAACTGTACTTTTAAGTCTCCAGACTCCTACACACAAACCATATTTTAGATTCCTGTTTACTGGTGTGTAACTGTTATATTTCTGAGAGCAATTTTGTGGTTTGTCAGTCGCTTGCTATGTATTCACACTATATGACATTGAGCGTGTTTACGCTAGACTGTTCATTACTGCCTGCTCTCTCATGCATGGTACAATGCACTCTACTCAGCACAGCTGGCAACGACCAATCAAAATCCTCCTTTTGATTAATGCCAAGTATACGCCCACTAATAGGTACGGCCCAACACAGCTACGGTAGATTGAAAGGTCATTACCCAATCACAAATATTGCATTGAAAACGTCACACGCCAATCAATCATTATTTTGTCCTGTACTGGAGAGCGTACTGCAATGAATACAACAGGGGGCGACATTTCAGTCAACCACTCTCTGAAGTGTATTTACAAAATATGTCAGCGTTGAACACATATTTTAATTGTATTGTTGATTGAAAAGCGGCGCATAAATCAATATTGAGACGTTGAAAAAGGGTAGGAAAGGCTCCTCACCACAACAAAATGAGAATTGTATTGAAAGATCGGGTCTTTTCTGTAAACAAAAGTAGCGTCACCTAGAACAGGTGTTTCTACCCGGGAGCTAACTGCCAAAATATTACAATCAGAAAAATTTTGAGTAAAATAGTGGCATTCCATTTCAAAACACTTTGGATGTATTGTTTCAATATTCTGTGGGTTATGCACGGGCGGCGATTCTGGGGGGATATATCACCCCCATGAAACTGGATGGGGGATATTGAACACTACCCCCCCCCCCCATGAAATCAACCCGGCAGAGCCGGAAATCAGAAAAATTTAACTTTTTCTAGACTTTTTACAATATGCCTATGTATTTTTTTTAGGAAATACTTCTCACAGTTGTCATAGTATCACCTTGCAAAACCTGGAAAGGGCCATTTCCAGTGATCTGGGGTATTTTTGGCCAAAATTTTCTACGCTCCGCGCCAACTGACGGTGGCGCTTAGCTTAGATAGTGCCACTGACTATTTCCGGAAATCAGAAAACTGTACCTTTTTCTAGACTCTTGAATAGGCCTTTTTTTCGGAAACAATTCTGACAGTTGTCATAGTGTCACGTTGCAAAGCCTGAAAAGGGCCATTTCCAGTGATCTGTGGGTATTTTTGGCCAAAATTTTCTACGCTCCGTGCCAACTGACCGTGGCGCTCCGCTTAGATAGTACCACTGACTATATTCGGAAATCAGAACACTTAACCTTTTCTAGACTTTTTACAATGTGCCTATTTTTTGGAGGAAATACTTGTTGTCATAGTGTCAAGTTGCAAAGCCTGGAAAGGGCCATTTCCGGTGATCTGGGGGTTATTTTTGGCCAAAATTTTCTTTGTACCCTCCGCGCCAACCCATGGTGGCGCTCCGCTTAGATAGTGTCACTCACTAACCCCCCCCCCCTCTTTCAAAGACGGATCGCTGCCCATGCTCAGAAGAACGAACGAAGGGACACGATGGCTCCATATCCTCTTATCTCATCAACAAAGTGCATAATTTTAACTTAGTTCATTTCAGTGAAACATGTATATCAAGGGTATTTAGCATGTATGGCAGTGCCGCCGCTCTGTCGATATGTACAGACAAGGGTTAAAGGGAGAAGGCAGTCCCTCAAAGATTATTTTCAAAAATTTGCTAAATCTCACAGATCTCTTATTTCTCTCACAAGTGTTTTCATAATGTTCCTGAGTAAAACCATTGAATGCTGACGGTAAACCAATGAGTTATTCTGCATAAATTTAGGAAATAAGTAACACAAATATCGTCACATGATTGATAGGAGCCATTCCTGAACTAGTGTACGGGGTCACACTACTTCAAATTTGGGGGGGATTGCATTTTCCCTTTGAGAGCCAACAAACAGTGGCTCTTAGATACCGGTAATGGCGTTTACCAGGTCTTGAAAGTTACATCAGTAGTTGCATCTAAATTTAAGTTGTAAACATGATTTATTTCTGGTTATTATTTTTTCAAAGTTATCCTACACAAAAAAAAAATGAAAAGTACAGAAATTTACTCAGTAAGGTTAACTAGCCTTCTCGCAATCGACTGGAAATCAGTCCGCGGCAGGCCTGTGATCAAGGTGGGGGCGAAGCCCCCTTGAAAAATTTTCGCCCCCTAGAAAGTTTTCAAGTTGCCATTGACTTAATACATTTTTTTACACATTTGGCACCCTTAAAAAATTTCGCCCTCTGAAGCCATTTCGCTCCCTTCAATACCTTGTCTGGTTACGGGTCTGGTCCGAGGTCGACAGGTGGCTTACCGTACGATCCATAGCTTGGTCCCTAATGTAAAAAAACAGTCTTGTTTCATGCCAAAAAATGCTATTTTTTTTTTGCACGTACGTAAAAATTCTGAAAATTGGGTAATTTTTTGCCCAATTATTATTGATTTATGGGTTTTACCCAGACCTTGACCCAATTTTGTTGTAATCAGACTCTCGATAAACCCAATTAATCACATATTACTTGGAAAAATTCACCCTTTTTGCAGTATTTCCATATTTGTACCCAGCGTTCAAGTTGGTGGAATATTCCACCCCAAGATTTGTTTTTTTTTAGAGTGACGCAGCCTAGTCCAATCTTAAAATCGTTGGAATCTCCATAAAATCGTTTTATTCATATCGAAGGAGGAATAAAAGCAACTTCAGTGTTTATGAATTAAACACTTTTCTAAACACTTTTTTGCCCCCACTTTTGAAACACGTTTTAACTCTAAACATGTTCAGGAATTAAACACATGATGTTAGGAATTAAACACATAGTGTTTAGGAATTAAACATGTGTGTTTAGGACAGAAACATGTTTCCAAAGTGGGGACAAAAAATGTGTTTAATTCCTAAACACGTTTTTTAGAGTGTATGCTGTAGTACAGGTATGACCGTGAAAAGCATACCTGATGGTCTATAACCATGAGTGTATGGGAAAATATTCCACAATGGGTGGGACAGTGCTTGTCCTACAACGTCTCCTCAAAATTGGCAGACAATCATGACATCATTTTACAAATAACGCGCCAGTGCTCAAAAGAAGAAAATGCCGTGGATTTGGCATTTTCTTTCAATCGAGGAGGGGTGGATCTGGGCTGCTCCCCCAGACGGGACCTGCCCCACACGCCTATGTTTTCCCTTTTGTGAGAGGGGAAGGGTATGGTTCAATTTCACTCGGCCTTGAAGACGCAAATGCAGAGGGGTTTGTGACTTGCTAAGCGTTGCTGTAAGTTTCTGATAAGCTTGTTTGTTGCTAACGGGGCATGCTTTTCCACTCAAGATAAAGCCCCACTGTCGTTAAAATTATTCCACCATCGAAAATATCAGCAGGTAAATATAATATTGGCATACCGGTATTAGTATTAGACCAATGAAATCTCATCCCTTATCTGTTATCTTGAACTTTACACTGTTTGATCAATAAAATGGCAACTTTGTTTAATCGAAAACTAGCAAATCTGTAGGCTTATATAAATATGGTCCCGCTTTTGTTGTGGTTTAGATATAGCAAAACTTTGTTGATGAACGGTAGGCCTATAGTAAGATAAGACCGTACTAGCTCCATGGTTCTAAAGCAAAGTCGGCTAGTTAACTGGTCCACCCGAAGGTGCTCCATGGTTGTTGGCTTAACCTGTTTTAAGGGGTGATATACCCTTCGTTGCCGAGACAGCCATTCGTTCGGTCATGGGAAAGCGTACTCGACTCGCTGCCATTATGAAGGCGATGAGCAGTGAGATCCGAGTAAGTTGAGAAGAACTTGACCCGGACCGTCCGGACAGGTTGAAGGGTTCTTCGTCCGTGGAGCAGCCAAATATTTTCGTTCAGCTTATTACTTATGGCGTAGGCTCCATGTGATGGAAGTCAAATAGAGCCGCTACACAGGCTAAGGCATCTTGTGCCTGCGGAAAGCTCTCTATTCCGACGTCTCTGTTTCGAAAAGTCTGCATCCGCGAGGTTAGTGTTATAGACAAAATGTTAGGTCAGAACACTGGGCTCCCACCCTATCACTGCCCTACATGCGCACATTCGGAATATAGAGACGTCGGAACAACGAGATGTCGGAACAGAGGTGTAACCCTAGTGCCTTACCTATGCGTTTTTCGTAGAAGCTCAAGTCACTGCTGTCAGTGAAATAAGCCTTTGATTTCTCGTAATAGGCTACAAACTTTTACTTCGTAAAACAATAATAAGCCGGTAAAAGTGTAGCAGTACGGCTGTACTTAAGAATTTGGGGGAAAGGACTTTGTACCGTCTCAATTCGCGGACCATTGATATTAAATGCCAAATCATTTTGGGTGCCCAAATGATGTCCGATTACATTGCCTTGTGGCTGCCTGTTTGATAGATCGTGGTGGTTCTTGTAAAGTGAAAACACTTTTGTGATTATTTCTCTTTTTTTCACTAAAACTCACTCTATATTACAGGTAGGTTAATTCAATGGGATTTGGTGTTTGAATGAATGTAAACAGGCATAAAAATTAGAGCTTGTTTAGCGTGAACTTTTCGTGACTTTGCCCCTCTGATCAGAGAGCTGAAAGCCAGTCTTCCAAGGAAATCAACGTTAGGGTCCAAGGTGAAGTGTCCTAGGCAGGCCCGTAGCCAAGGGCCAAGGTGGCGAAACCTTCCTGAAATTTTTTCGCCCCCTTGGAAAACTTCAAGTTGCCATTGACTTAATACATTTTAACACATTTGGCCCCCTGAAAAAATTCGCCCTTGAAAGCCTTTTTGCCCTCTTCATTCCCTTGCCTGGCAACGGGCTTGGTCGTCGGCGCGTTGCTTGCTCGTGTGCAGGAGGAATATGCTTGATTTCCAGTGGAGGTGATCTCTTTGATCACATTCCCACGATTTTATGTCAACCACAAATCAAGTGACACCAGTACTGTATTATCACACACGACTGATTACTATCCTTCATAGATTGTTATTTTATTGCTCAAAGGGGTTCTTAAACGGCCAGATGTTACCCCTCGACTAGCCCGGTTGAAGGCTTTATCTGTGTACACTAGTCTTTACTCATTGGAATGCAGCGACAGGGCTAAATAATAGAGCCAAGTACCCTTGCTAGAACAAATACACTAAGACAACCTGTCGCGACTGGCAGGCGCCGTTTCTGTGACGTCACTTATTCACCTAGACCTACTCTAAGGATCAGGGCGCCAGGTTGGCGGTTGCTATAGCAATTTACCTGTCAATCTCTCGTTTATCAAAGGATACCGACAGCCTCAGTCAATTAGTTACACGGTATCCCGAAGGTGATAAAGCAAGCAGAGCTTTCTTTTCGAGGTGTTTTGAATAGGAGGACGATCATATGTTAGGAAGCGCACCTGTGCAGAGTGAGCTTGTAGAGATGGGTTTCTTGATGGGTCGAGTTCCCGTAACCTCCGCTGTCATCACGGTCGAAGGTAATTATCCTGTGGTGCCTTTATTGACAGGAGTTGACGCATCTGAGGGGAGCTTTGCTCGGTGCAGGTGTTTCTGACTGAAACCGAGTGGGGTACAATCTCATCCCAAAGTGCATGACCCTATTATAACTCACGGTGATTCGATCGCTATTTTGACGGTTGATTTCTGTTTTCGGGGGGAAAATAATTCTATTTTGAGTCTCGTGCCCCTAAAGGGTACTTACAACACAAAACAGACGCATAACACATGACAGCTGAATTCAAAGCATTCTGAGGAAAAATTCGTTTACGCTGAAGCAATTTGATGTCCATTTGCCCGAGTCGAATGTCTCAATAAATTTACCGCTACATTTTCTTAAGAGAAAAAAGGGGAAAAAAAAAAAACGCTCAATGATTTATCCACAGTATCTTTTACTTGTCACTTGCAATATCTTCGTTTTCAGTCTTTTCTTCATGAGAATGCAAATATTCAAAATAATTACAGAAAGTATTAAACATACTGAAATAAAATTAAGTAATAAAATATTCAAGGAAAATATCATCAAGCCGAAAATGATTGTTAACCGCAAGCCTTCTAAAGATCCCTTATTCCAACCGTTTCCGCTGACTTTTAACCTATTAAATATAACTGTTTAGTCTAATCACCGTTTCAGGAACATTGCATAAATATTTCCTGCTTTGTTGTTATTCATAGTAGGCGTATCTCCTTCCAAATGCATACTCAACGTTTTTAAAGGAGTATTCTAGTCACGCAAATTTCAATTTAAGTGTACCAAAGTATCATAATTCAGTATGGCTCCAGTTTGTATCATGTTACATATATATATATATATATATATATATATATATATATATTTCTTATCGAATTCTTAGGTTATGAATAATAATTACTTGTAAGGTGAAATAAAGCTATGTTCTTATTTTCTCAAGCATTACCGTCGTAAGACATGTCTAATTGTAGGGGAATGAGAGAAGTTAAGAAAGATTTTTCAACTAAGGGTATAAACGTCTTCCGTGTACTTGAAGCCCTGATCATGGTTTACTAGGGAACCCGGCTGCACCATTTCTGGCTACGAAACTGACACTAGTTATAATGAAAGGTTGTTGGGACGACTTCTGTATGTCCTTTGATTAGTAACTTTCTAATGGGTTCTTACAGTATGATTTAATGACAGAGGGGCGGGGTACCCAACAAATTATCGAAGCCTGAGAAACTGTATTAAAAGACTAATAGATAGGAGGGAGCAGTTTATCTACCAAAACGGAGAAAAGAGAATAAGAGACTGATTGTTGCGATGGGCAAGTGAGTCCTCAGGCTGTTGCAAGGCCTTCTGGGTGGAGTAAATTCAGTTGAGAGCGAGTTCAGTGGCCCAACTAACATTCTATCGTTTTGGGAAGTATAAAAGCAGGGACGTAGCCTGAGGGAGGGCAGGGGTTGTACTACCCCCGAGATTTCCAAACTGTAAATGAAAGATGGTCTCCTAATTGAGAAAAATACACAAATGCTAAAATTTCCACTGTCCAGATAATGATTTCAAGGCCTCCAAAACCTGGGAAATCACATTTAAGGGGTTTTTCTCACTCAAATTTTCCCGGGGTATCCCCCGACACCCTCCATGGACGCGTTCTTATGTGGTTTCCCTACCTGGCGAAAAATGAGCCATCTTCCTCCTACAAGAAACACCGCTTGAATACACCACCATGAACAGTCACCATATCCCCTAAATCAAATCTAACTTTCCTTCTTTAAATCTAAATTTTTTCTAAAGTATGCTTGAAAGTAAAAAATGCCAAAAAAGGGGGTCTAAAATATGTTGCTACCCCCCCC
>WURT03128564.1:0-11564 GCA_009936505.3 Holothuria glaberrima | reverse complement strand
AAAAAGGCCGTGGCTGGCTCGACTTAAACCAATTGGTTAGAAACTGGGCCGTAAAACCTCATCTAACTAACTAACTACAGTCCTGGTAAGTAGTAAGGTTAAAGATCAAACTTAGGGTAACGAACGATGTGTGACGAGCAGCTGAATCCTTTGGCACAACAGTAACAAGTCAGTTGCGGGCAATTTCAGGGAGGTGAGCGGGCGGTAACTCTCATAAAGCCTTTTTGCGCCGGTTTCCACCACCCACAAATCGCCGCCCTTGTACAAACACACAATAAGTTAATTACACACGTATATGTTGTCAGTTCTACGGTAGATGTAGAACTCTGTTACCATGTAGTGTAAATCCTACACCCGGTTGATTTGAGTGGTTGAGGGGGCGTAAAAGACCAGGAATATCAAGAAGGTTTCTGACAGTAACACAAGAAAGCTACACAACTCTCGTATGTTGGAAAAAAAATTATGTAGGCCTATTTTACACAATGATCTGCGAGATTACCGGATCCGAAACAATTTTCGTAAACGTCCCACGGGGTGATCCACTAGGCCATGCCCAGTAAGGGTGAAGACCCTAGAGGTCCATATTAAAAAGTTGTCGAAATTTGAATACAGTTTAGTTACGCAACGTGTATCAAAAGAGTAGTTTTCCCAGTTTTGGAAAAAAAATCAAACTAAAACCTGTTCACTACTGTAGAGAACAAAGTGTGTTGAATGGAGATACATAGCGAAAAAAGGGGCCCCAACGGGCCTTAAGTTTAATTTTCAGAAGATTACTTCCTTTCGTTTTCCCAATAATGCTCTTAGGCATGAGAAATTGGCGCACAGAGAGCGCTGCAAAACACACTTTCAAAGTCACCCGAAATCCAGTTGAATTGAGGAATATAAAGATAGACAACATAATTAGGGTCCTCTTTAACGATCTTATTGTAGCGTTGCTGTCATTCAGTTACAAGGGTTGTAGTCTTATATGTTTTGTCAATCACAATAACTCTTCAAGTTTTACCTAGAGTTTCACCAGATTTGGCTAAAGATGAACTGATTTATTTGACCTTTTACCAAAGCTAGTAAATTCTTAGCCAAATGTAGTCAACATTTAACATTTTCCTGGTTAGTCGCATGCTGCTATGGATTAAACTGTTTCAGAGAGCTGGGAAGCTCGCGGGATTACATGGAAATATCCCAAATTAGCCGATTAGGTGTTTTAATTTGAAGGCCCTTAATATGTAGTTCAATAAAATATTTGCCCGAGCCTTCGTTGAAGAGTGTCTCAGTACTCACCGCAATTGACGCGGGCCAACCATGGTCAATATATCTAAACATTACGGTTATTGAGAGAATTGTCGAGAGGCATGAAAGGGATTCCGCAACAAGCAAAATGCTAGGAATCATGTCTTACATGGCTACTCGCAAATATTGCGAGTTTTGCCAAAATACTAAGGGTACTCAGTCCTCCCTTAATAATATTACTGCAGTTGGCCAACTCTACGGGAAGCACTTGCGTATATAGGCAGGATTTTTGTTTCGGAGGGGCTAACTGCAGTGCCTGATCGTCGCCCTGGGGAAGTGTCCCCCTCCCCTTTGAGGAATTTTTGAATATTTAAGTACCCTCAGATGGAATCTGGTGCAGCATTTAGCATCATTTGAAGCCAATTTTTTTTGTTCCATTGCAAAAACCTTCTCTGCAAAGAATAGGGGGCGTACGCACCCCTGGATCCGGCCCTCAACTGTCATAAGAAAAAAAAAATTGCCAAGCAAATAAAAGGTTGTTAGTATATTGGTGTAATCGTGTAGTCAGGCGTTTTCCGAGGGGTAGGCACTAGACTATCCAAATTTTTCCGGGCGTGTTGGAGTAACCCAGTCATAAGAAAATGTCAGACAAATTACCAAAAGTCATTAGCGCTATCACTGAAAGTGGCCAATAGAATATTGATAAAGCCATGGGTTGAGCACTGGCATAGTTAGGATTAATAGCAAGGCTATCTACAATAAGGCAAATTTTGCAATGCAAACAAAGACGCAATGGCATAGTCATAATTATTTACCACGTGTACGGGGAATGGAGAGGTTAGTGGTATTTGCCATAAGAAGATATTTGTAAAGAAAATAAAAGATCATTGGTTGCACTTTCAGATCTGACAAATGCTTTTGGATCTAGAACAAATTTGAAAAATGAGGGATTGAGTAAGGTGGCACTGCACTTTCTTTGTTGGAAGTAAAAGTATTTTTTTCAGAATTCGATTGGGGCCATGGTCCTTGGCCCCCTCTGGCTACGCCATTGACGGGAAGACAAACCAAAGGTATTACGGAAAATACCCATGTGACTACGAATGTCCTATCAATCACGACACATGGACTCTGAAAAGTGTGCGCCAGAAAAAATAACGTTTGAGTCATCGGAATGTCTAATATGCACACAAAAACCAGCAAATACTATGATTTCTGACAAGTATAAAACAAACCGTCCCCTTCAACCAAACTTTTGGAGGGAATTAATTCTCAGACTCACAATATTAGCAAATATAATGGTCATTAGTCCGTCCCTCGACCACATTATTTGGGAACCATGTCCCCCTTCCCTGGCGATAGCCGCTTTTGTGCCCGTATGTGTAGATATGTGTATGTTTATGTGTTTGGGAGTGCAGTTTCCCGCAAAGTTTATAGTTTTAGAGCCAGAATTGTCTGAACTAAGCAAAGGAGGACAGAGGCCGTCTCCGGGTCCGGTATGGCGTTGCTGTATAGTGTCCACCTCCTAATAACGAGATCTGTACGGTCATTGTGAGCATTAACTGCTTCGACTGAGTTAGTTAGTTAGATGAGGTTTAACGGCCCAGTTTCCAACCGATTGGTCCAAGTGCTTCGGCAGAGATAGAGATGCTTCTCAGTAGTGTATTGGATGACCCACTTGACGAGGCGTAACGAGATCAGTGCATCGGTACCTCTCATCATCCGGTCATGGAGCCACTATCCTGTCCAAGTATTAGCTCCATGGTCCTATGACCCTGTCATCGTCGTTGTGCACTGCACTGTCCTCAAACGTTCAGGCGCATATCCAGGGGGGAATTGGGGGCACGTGGCCCCCGTGTAGGAGGGGAGGAGAAAAAAGGAGAGAGAGAAAAGAAAGGAGAAGGAAAAGGAAGAGTAAAGAACAGAAAGAAGGAGAGGCGAGGAGGAAAAGAGAAAAAAGAAGAAAAGAAGGAAGAAAGAGAGGGAAAATAAAAAGGATAAGGGAACGGAAAAGGACGCGTTTGATGAGATGGTAGCAGCGGCGTAGCTAGCTGCCTTACTGAACTGCTTCTGGATGTTCCCGACTAGCTTATTCAGCCTACCTACTGATTTGTGGATGATACAATCGTCAAGCAACCCGTGTGATGGCAAGCCTCGGTTTCCCCTTTTGCTGTTTTGAGAGGTCCCGGTGGGAGGTGGACATTTTGTCGGGGCGGGGGGTTGTTTCCAGAATAGCCGTAAAAATAAGATCTCCTCTGTCACCCCTCACACTACCGTTCGCCCTTTTCACTTCACGCTATTCTGCAGGATTCTGGTTGACAAAAATTGAATTCATGTTAAATCCTCATGAAATTTCATGAAACGAAGAATCTGATATTTTTAAATTGGGGAATGGCTGATACATTTAGGGTTATGTGTAGACAGTGGCGCCGACACGGGGGCACGGGAGCGTGCCCCCAACCGAAAAATTCTGAAAATTTTATAATGATCCCAAAAGGAGTTAAAGCTATAGATTTCTGCAGGAAGTTGGGTGAGGTGTGTTTGCCACAGAATGATGGATCTATTGTAATCATTTTTTATCACAAACGTTTCTCAAACTATCGGAAATTTCTCAAGTCCTTCGCAACCTATCAAAATTTTCGCGAGCTCCGTGCGCTTCAAACCTTACTGCAATGTTGTTCCTATTATCAATATCTTCCGATAGCAACTTCCAGAGACAGGTTCGGAGGAATAGAAAAAAATATTGGGTGGGCTGTGTGACAGGAACACTATCTAAGCGGAGCGCTTCCATTGGTTGGCGCGGAGCGGACAAGAAAATTTTTGGCTTTACAAACCCTCCAGATAGCCGGAAACGGCACTTCCCGAGTGTTTTAAGCTGCATACCCATCCTTGAAATATGGATCTCATATCTGCAATTTTTCAATTAATAAAAAAAAAAAACAATATATGAAAAAAGGTAATACATGTTTCTAAGCAGAGCGCCACCATCAGTTGGCTCGGAGCGGACAAGAAAATTTTTGGCTTTACAAACCCCTCAGATGACCGGAAACGGCACTTCCCGAGTGTTCTAAGCTACATGTACCCATCCTTGAAATATGGATCTCATGTTTTCACTTGGCAAATATTGGGGGGGGGGGAGGCTGAACATACCTTTAGCTCCCTCACTTTTTCATTGGGGGGCTTAGCCCCGAAGCCCCCCGGTTCCGCCGCCACTGCCCAGAGAAGCACAGTAGCAAAAGTCCAAAGCTGCTTCCGAATTACCAGGTAAAAGGCTGGTTTTTTGTGTGACATATATGTTTGTTCGGAAATTGAAAGTATCTCGATGCAGATTCTGAATGCCGGTTTTATCCTTTGTCATGGAAATCTTAGATAACGAAAAATTTCCACGCGCTTCTGGCGCATGCGTCACGGTTTGCATTCCATCTCATGACCATTATGAAGGTAATAATACATGGTACCGGTACTATTCTTATCACAACAATTAAAGAAAAAAATAACAGATATTCATCTCCAAACATCTGTTGGGGCCTTGCATCAATATGGGATTGTTCAATCTAATTTGTAGCATGATGTGGAAGGTTGGAACTTAAAAGTACGTATTTGCCGTAGGCCTAATACACACTTCAGAAATTTTTACCGAGCGCTTCGCGCACAGGCATTATCGGTATAAATGGTGACTGCCAATACTCTTACGACGAAAAAGCATTCTGAAACGCGCTTGTTAGCCCTTCACCCATTTTGCTAACACCTGTCAGGGAAGTCTAATGTCACCTTCCTGCACCTCTCCCTCCCGCCCATTCCCCATTGCTGGAAGCTGTTCGTCTAGATTTTCGTTCAAAATTAGTAAAAATAAGATTGTTGTAAAGTGTTCGGCATCATACTCTATATTATTTGAATGTCAGGTAATAAACATTCAGTAGCGTATAAGGCGGGGGGGGGGGGCATTTGGCCATGGGGTCCCTCACTGATGCCGGTTTTTTAGTACTGGTACCTTAAATACGTAAAATAAAAAAGAATTAACAGAAAATTTTACTTCAAAGGTAGCCTTTATGGCACCAGATTGCATGTAAGGACACCTAGTTTTTCAAAAATTTTCATAGGGAGGGGGACACCCCTCCCCTTACACCCCTCTTCAGGCCGGATTTCGCACAACATACTGCATGGCAACCCGTTAGAAAAATCCTGGCCATGCCACTGTAACCATTATGTCTTTGCCCAATTTATGTCATTGATCCAGAGCTTCCGGGAGGTCCCTTTACAGGTAACTGCCATCATTAGATGCCCTTTTATAATGCAAAATGAGGCAAATGAAAATTTGGTAATAGTCAAAGAATGTTTCTGTGGACATGCACGTATTTTGGCGTAAAAAACTATCCCAAATAGAAGGCAGTTAAGAAGCCAATAAAGTGTGGGGGGGGGGGCTTCAGGAGGTCTGTTGACAACGTGTTTTTCTCTTAGACAGCATGCATAGTCCCTCTTTCACCTAACCAAAAATTAGAATTCACTCAATTATGGACATTTTCCAGTCATATATGATCGTCTCCAAAATAACCTAAAGATAGCACCATTTTGCGTCTAAGCAACCTTAAATCACCAAAAATTTCTCAAAGGGGAGGGGGACACCCCTCCCCAGGACAGCGATCACTCACCCTATGTTTTGCATATTAAAATACCCTGGCGCCGCCCCTGTCCACGGGGAATGTGCTAGTCATGATAACCGAAGATGAAATATGTGTTTAAAATTGTCTTAAATCCTCTGTTTTTTCAAACAAAACTGTTTAAGGGAACGTCTAAGGGACCACTATCAAGCATGGAAAGGACCACTTCCGGCCATCTGGGAGGTATGAAAAACAAAAATATTCTCGGTACGCTTCGCGCCAACTCATGGTGGCGCTCCGCTTCGATGGTCGGCCCAAGTCGTGCCCCGGGTACAAAATTCTTGCATACCTGCCTGACGTTAGAGTTGAAACGATTATTGGTATTAAATATCAATATCGGCTAATATTCCTCTTTATGCCTTGTATCGGTAGCCTATCGTTAAAATTTACATAAAGTATGTATACTACTCCTTCAATATCCCACCAAATCATTGTTTTCACAGACTCGCTATCCAGCTTTTAGCACTTAAAGGCCATGAGCAAAAACACCCCTCTGTTACAGCTCTTCGTGAAGCTTACTCAAATTTGGTGAGATTACATGAATCAGTTGTGCTATCGTGGGTCCCGAGCCATGTGTACGTACGCGGAAATGAAAAGGTCGACACACCTGCCAAAGAAGCCCTACAGATGGACGTCATCAACCTCTACTTACCTCACACCGATTACCGTCCTAAAATCAATTGCTATGTAAAATCGAAATGGCAAGATTTGTGGGATTTCTTCTCCCAGAACAAATCGTACCAAATAAAACCAACGGTCGGGACTGTGGGTAATGCAGCCCCCAGTAAACGGAGAGATGATTTAGTCCTGACTAGGCCTCGCACCGGTCACACTTACCTTACCCATGCCTATTTACTCCACGGGGATGAGAAAGTATACTGTATCCTTTGTGATTGTGCTGTCACCGTCAGTCACATTCTCGTTGACTGTTATGAATACTCCCATATTTGTCAGAAGTACTACACTGTGCCAAACCTGAAGACGTTATTTGATTACACGGTCCCTTCTCTCATTTTGGGCTTTCTCAAGGAAAGTGACTTGTATAGGAGTTTTTGACACGACTCCCGCATTTGTATCTGCCCAGACATTTTACTAGAATTTTACCCCATCTTTACTTTTTCAAGTTGATTTTTATCCCTTTATTCTTGCTGACACGATATAACACATTCGTGTTGGTGTGTCGTTAAACCACATCTAACAGACTAACTTACAATATCTGTTGTCTTATACATCCTAAAAATTCTTACGTTATTTTCTTACGTGTGACTGCAAGTCCCATTACAGTTCCTATATTTATATCAAATAAATGGAACAACAATTCGTGGCAGTGTGCAAAAGCTTATGTTTTAACATACAGCACTTCCCTATTCTCAAATATTTCGGCCGATATTTAGAGTGTAAATTTCGGAGGATATCAGCATCGGTTTTCTGCAACATCCGTTCAACACTACCGTCAATAATGGTATAACCCAAAATTGTACGTGTGCAAGTGTGGTACGATGACTGTACACACTACCTTATGTACACAACCATGACCGTCAACCAGTCCTTTACAGTGGCGTAGCTAAGGGGGCTTGGTGGCTAGCCCCACAAAATCGTCGCTCCCCCAAGCGCCCCTCACTGGCGATCTGAGCCCCACAAAATCACTCAGAAAGTATAGAAAGTATTCCACATGGTTCTATTTCAGGCCAGTAGGCTGTAAGTTCTGCAACAATTCTTTTAACCTCAAAAAAATTTCCCGCCCTGCGCGCTTTCATCTTTAGTTCTATCTATAGCGGTAATACCCGCCATTTCAAACATACTGAATTTATTCGACGTTAAAGGTTCCACAAATATTGTTCCTGTGTGTAGTCGTGATTCCAGAGAAACACGAAAAGGCGTCGCTGCGAAGTTCTTATCTCTTTTCCTGTCTTTTGGAAGATTCTTTCTTCAAACTCACAATCTTGGGAAACATATTTTGTAAGAAAAAAAGTTTTTTCAGTTTCGTCGGGGAGCCTTAAAGGGTAAGATAAAGAATGCAAAACTATGATAATTCGAGTTCGGCATCCTTTCCACAACCCATCTGTCGGGGCTTAGAGTAGCTGGCCACCAGTCAGGGAGCTTGGCCCCATGTCGGCAAATCCAAGCACCACCCCTGGCCGAGCCTGCATGCAGTTTGTCATTTGAGCCCGGTTACACCAGGATCAATGGCAACATAGCCCCTCCCCTAAAAAAAATGTCCCTACAACCTCCCCTGAACGAGTCCAGGTGTAGGGTCAATGGGTCATGCAGATGATGCAGTGTGTAGGAGAGAAGAGGCTTATATGATAAATATTAGTTTATCCAGTACCACAACCATGTGTTGGAAGCAAAATCGCCAAGGAATGGTTTGGACTGTTTGGATCACACATTTAGCGGGTCTGTCTCTCTCATCTAACTGAAAATGTGGAATAATAATGTTTATATATTAAATTCACACATCGCCCATGGTTATCGGCGCAAGTAATGCGACGCACAAGCCAGGTCAATGCTACCTCAAGGGTGAAACCCTACCAGTTTTACCTAGCAGGACCTCAATTAGCATCTGGGTAGAGTGGAACAGTAAAGATGAAATTCCTCACTCAAAGGTACACCCGAACAGTTTGTCAGACGTAGCAGGGATTCAAAACTGCAATCCTCGGACCTAAGTCCGGACAGCTGAGCTAACCCGTCCTCACATTAATGTGTTTGAGAATAAAATAAAATCAAACTTTATTTTTTTTCACCAAAATCGATAGCTGCCATCAAGCCTGGCTAGTGCCATTTCCGGCCATCTAGGATGTATTAAAATCTCAAATTTTCTTGGTACACTCCCGCCAACTCATGGTGGCGCTCCGCTTAGATAGTAAACGGGAGCCCACCCACCCACAAAAATCTCCTGCCCCCAACAAGAGCCGCCCTTCAACAAAAAATCCCAGCTACTCCACTGATCCTTCGGTCAGTTTAGTTCATACGTTCATTTCATATTTGTCTTTTTTCATGTGATCCTGCATATAAAATGTACCAAGCAGTTATCATTAGCAAAAGATTTTGTCCCATAGTTATGATCACATAGGTCTTGAAAGTTTCCAGGTGACAAAGTCATGATCTGTCCCTAATAATTTCAGCGCTTTTCAAATCTTCCAGATCGCTTGCCGCCCTTTTGGCTGATAGTATGTGTAGCACCTGTCTTACACCCACTGAGTCTAGAGCGGACCAGGCATAATAGACTCACGTAGACGTTTAAACATCTGAAGTTTGGTCACGTTCAGTTTGGGGGTGCCTTCAGGGACTTAACTCCTTGAGAAGGGTACCCTTATTTGGATTAGCAACAAAAAATGTATGAAACCGTTTGTAACTTATATATTTGTATGTTATATTTTTGTGGGTTATCTGATGGTATCCAGTGCTTTATCTAAGAATAGCAAGTCCCACACTGTTCTCTTGTTTCAATTTATCATGTTTAATGACTGCAATCCAGTGGAATATTATTCTCATCTGCAGTGTCGGATTAAAAACAAAAGCGGCTCCAGTGCACTAACTGCTACCGTGGAGGACCTTATCCTACATGTCAACGGTCCCACGAATTATACGCAAGGGCTGATGTCGCGGGTGGCGGGGAGCAGATATGTCCAATGGTCCTAAAGCCGTGGGCCCACAGGCAGTAACTACTGTACGTACTGGACAATCCATTATGTGATGTATTGATTTCTGGCTCTTGCAAGTAGTTTACTCCGGTCTGTAGAAGTGGAATTATGTTACGAAAATGCAGCTCCCATAATTGAATAAAAAAGGAATACAAAAGTACAGTTCCAAGAATTGAATAAAAACGAAATTCCCTGATGATCACATGAAATTTCCCTAAATGAATTTCCTGAAAATTCCAGGACAACTCTCTTCACCTGTGTATAGTTTTAAACTTCTCAACTCCGTTTGGGCATGAGAAAATATAGGGCAGACAGCCCAGTTCCTGTTTTGGGCTAATCAAATGCAACAATTTCTCTGAACTGATGAACTTGGTGCAATCCCAAACTCATTGTCCAGAATTTTCGTGATTTCCGAGAAAGCTGGCATGATTGAAACAGGTGGCTAAGCTTCCGGTGACAGATCAAGTTACATATCATAGTTATCTTCTGGGAGATGCACTTTTCAACTCTTGTGAGGTGTGACCATGTGATCCAACTGATGTAATCTTACAAAAGGGGTAATGAAAATATCACTGTGAACAGCGCATTTTATGAGATCACTATCACTTTGCGAAAAAGTTCACTGAGACTATTGTCTAACTCAGGGTTTTCGCCAGCTCAGAAATTCTGAGAGGGATTTTCCCTCCGTAGCTCCATAAAAAAGAGGGATCTCAGATTTTTGAAAGGGATCATTAACTCGTTGAGTTTTGTGGATCAGAGAGATAGCAAAATCTTCGAGCCCCGGTACTGACCCCCTATTAATTAACACATGTAATCCCCACTTACCCGTAATTACTTCAGTCACTGATGCAAATTACTACCAAATTTACATCACAATTGCCTAAGCACCTAAGACACTCTCTGAATCTGTTAGAGGCAAGGCATTTTTTGCTCATTTGTAAAATGACCCCAAGTGATCTTTAGGTGACCTTTAACTCCAATCACTGACCATCACTGACCATCACTGATAACATTCTATCCATCAGGGAATCGGACTAAAGCTAGCCGCACACTACACGACTTTGCACACCGTAACTCCACTCGATCGTCGGGTCTCCAACAATCGTGTAGTGTGCGTAAGTTTACGACTGCTTTTGGCAGTCTTAAGTATGGAACGCCAAAAGGGCAATTTTTTTGATGATGGCTTCTTTTGTCATGATGAAGATCACTTTTACAGTGATGATGAGCACTTTTTTCATGATGACGAGCACTTTTACAGAGATGACAAACGCTTTTTGAATGATGACGAGCACTTTTACAGAGATGACAAACGCTTTTTGAATGATGAAGAGCACTTTTACAGACATGACGAATACTTTTTTCATGATGAAGAGCACTTTTACAGTGACGACGATCACTTTTTGAATGATGTCGACCCAAAGTGGTATGATGAAGGTCTACAGTAATTTGATGACGGCGCGATTCCATCTAATAACGATGCAAAAGTACACGACGAACACTTTTCATTCGATGGCAATTTTTACACGATGGCTGCCCAAAGTAATTTGATGACGGTGCGATGACATTTAATAACGATGCAAAAGTACACGGCGAACACTTTTCATTCGATGGTAATTTTTTACATGATGGCGGCCAAAAGGATGGCGGCGCTATTGCATTTAATAACGATGCAAAAGGACACGACGAACACTTTTCATTCGATGGTAATTTTTTACATAATGGCGGCCCAAAGTAATTGATGGCGGCGCTATTGCACTTAATAACGATGCAAAAGTACACGACGAACACTTCTCATTTGAGGACAAATTTTTTTCCATGAAGACGCCTTTTAACGTGATCGAAAATGCAGTGGCGCCCTTCATTTTAATAAAACACGGATCGCTACTTACCCGCGAACTTTCAACCAATGATCGCCTCCGCCCAAGCCAACTCGTTCTCATGCCAACTCGCCCCCATGCTAAGTCGGCCCTAAACCAACTCGACCCAAGTCAAGTCGCCCCACGCCAAGTCGGTCCCGGGCCAACTCGGCCCTTATATG
>WURT03128553.1:0-11565 GCA_009936505.3 Holothuria glaberrima | reverse complement strand
GTTTCATTTTTTAACATGAGTTATGGCATACAAATGTTCCTTTTATTTTTGTTCATTTTATTTATTTATTTTTTTAATTGCTCTTTCAGGTAGAAAAAGGCGAAAAAGTTCACATCAAAAATGTATGTTTTGGTCTTGGGGGTAGGGCGAGGTGCACAGTCCGAAAATTGTTCCGCCCCCCTATCATATTGCTTCCTACGCTTATGAATAGCTTAACCTTGGAAAAATTTTTTGATTATTTTCCCTACATTTTTTTTTTAATATTTTTGAGTGTTTTGTAACCAATATTTAAATCTCCTTTTGCAGCTTTGCAACAATGAAGTAAAGATACACATGATAGAGGGAGACCATGAAACGATAATGCAAGAACCAGGGCTTCAGGAAGTTGCTGATAAAATAATGGAGCATTTTTACAAGCAGCTGACCGTCTGACTTTCTGAAATGCCAAACGCTTGTATGTTGTTGCACCAATTCAGTCTTGCCAACTTTTTTAACAGTACCAAGGAATAAGATATCAGTTTAGCACAGTGGTTCTTAACCTTTTTCGTCCTGTTCCCCCTTTCCAATCAGTCACTCTATGTATCCTCCCTCTAAAATATGTGAGTACACTAAATTGGGTCTGCCACCATTGTCGTACTACGGTTCAGTAGGTACATTCACCACACTGTCAGATCGCCAGACTCGGGAGTAATCTTACAGAGCTAGAATCATTAAAACATGATAATTGGACAGGACTGGCAATCAATATTTACCCCCTGAGATTCCAAAATTACCCCAGGGGTAAATACCCCCAGTTAAGAATCACTGGTTTAGCATGTATTAACATGGATACTTCCAAAATTTGATAATGTAAAGAATGCAAAGATATGAAAATATTTCTTGATAACCCACCGTTTTATTAGTTTAATGTAGGGAAAGAATTTGGGTATGTGCTTTTAATCTTAATTAATTGCACTGGAAGGTATCGTTTGGGGGTTCACTTAAGATCTCCTAATTGAAGACTGACATTATTTTTACTTTGTTATTACTTCATTTTCGTTAGCACAGTTCATATAGCATTTGCATTGAAGAAAGCGCTGTCAAGAAAGTAAGTTTTCAAAGTGTAATCCAGCCTCGAAATGTTACAAGAATAGAATTTGTTCAATCCTTTGTAAGGACACCAAAATTGTAAATTTGATCTACAACGCTTTTGATGTTTTTTTAAAACTTTGACTTTTGATTAATCACTTTAGCATTGCTTTTTGTGTTCTTTCCGGGCCAAATGAGATTTAAATGTACCTTTCGGAAAAGGCTATGTACATTCTTGAGCTAAATTAATTATTTTTAATATCACCACCCACTACTGTCGACCTTCACTACAAAGGCAGCAAGTCTAAAGCTAACATTCTGTGAATATAGCGTGACTGATGTTTCAGAAAGAGGAAGGGGGCCTAAAATATAGTCCACATTCCTATGAAAGTTTAGCTCCTCACCCCGACTCTAAAAACCCTTCGGCGGTAAAACGACCTTTCTTTAGGATGAGCGTGTGCAGACTGAGATGTTACCGGCGGACTGCATTTGTTTGTATTCCCAAATCTGTCATCAAACAGATTTATCTTCCAACAATGACTAGGCACAGCTGAAACAAGCCCGAAATTTGGGAAATTCGGGAAAGGTCCTTATTTTTTGACAGTTCCAGTTTGAAAAAGTTTTATAGTAAAAAATTGCCGTTCTATTTACTTCTGTAAAATGGTTGTTCTGGAGAGTCTAGTGACTGTTGTCATCCTCGGATGTCTAAACGCTCATTAAACTCCATTTCGAGTAAAAAACGTTATCAATTTAATAGCAGTAACGCTGAGGCTACAATCAAACAAAAGCCTCCCAACGCATTTCTCTTGGATCATATCATGTAAATAACGTTTTCATTATTTGTAAATTTGTTCATCTAAGTATATTTGAGCCCTTCAACAAGAAAATTTTGGACTATGGAAAGGCACCTTTGACGACCGGACTTGCAAACTGTAAATATGGAAAAAAGTTAGGGTGAAGTTTCGCTTAGATCAGGCCCGTAACCAAAGGGAGGGGGCATTTGGGGGCCAGGCTCCCAGCTCTACAGAATCATAGTTAGGCCCCTGTGCAATAAATTTTAATATTTTCCTCAACAAAAAAGCATATATGGCACCAAACTGCATATAAGGACACCCAATTTTTTTCAAAAATTTTCAAAGGGGGAGGGGCACATCCCTCCCGTTAGACCCCTCCCCAAGGCCGACCATCACACAACATACTGCATGCATTCTGGGTATGCCACTGACCTTAGCTGTTTGTTTCAGTGACTTGGAGAGATATTCTGTGAAAATTTATGCTTCTCCATTGAACCAAAATGTATGCCCCCCTGAACTTTGTTTGCCCACCTTCTCTCCAAGTCTGGTTACGGGCCTGGCTTAGATACTTGTGAATTACTATTTTTCTGTTATATATCTTCTTCTTTTTTCACCCTTTCTTCTTTTCCATCCTTTATTCTTCTTCTTGTTCTTCTTCATCCTTTTCTTCACCCTTTCTTCTTCCTCTCCTTCATCGTTCCTTCTTCTTCTTCACTTTTCCTTCTCCTCCTCCTTCATCACCTTTCTTTGTTCTTCTTACTCTTCTTCACCCTCTTCCTTCCTCTGATCATTCTTACTTTTTTCTTCTTCACCCTACTTTTCAAACCTCTTCTCCACCCTCCCGCACCCTACTTTTCAAACCTCTTCTCCACCCTCCTCCTCCTCCTCCTCCTCCTTCTTCTTCTCCTTCTTCTTCTTTCTTCTTCTGGACTCTTTCTTCCTCGTCCTCCTCTTTATTCCTACTTTTTCATCCTCGTCTCCACCCTTTCTTCTCATCCTCCACCCTCCTCCTCCTTCTTCCTCTTCTTCTTCCTTCCTTTTCTTTGTTGTTGTTCTTCTTCCTTTTCTTTCTGCCTTCTTTTTCTTCTTCTTCTTCGTCACCCTTCTTCCTACTTCCTTTTCACTTCACTTCTAAATCCTCCTCCTTTTTCTTCACCCTTCTTCTTTACCTTTCTTCCTTTTTACCCTTCCTTTTTCTTCACCCTCCTTATTTTACACCTTTCTTTCTTCTTCTAGACCGCCTTCTTCTCCACACTTCCTTCTTCCTCATCTTCACCCATTCTTTTCCATCATCTCCTACTTCTGTCTTCACCCTTCTTTCTTTTGTTCTTCGTCTCCTTCTCCACCCTCCTTCCTATTCTTTACCCTTCATTGTTCTCCTTCTCCCTCCTCCTCTTTCTTCTTCTGCACCCTCAGCTCCCTTCTTCTTCACCCTTCCTTCTTCTCCACCCTTTCTTCCCCCTTCGTCCTCCCTTTTGCTTCTTTTCCATTCCTTCTCCTTCTTTGCCTTTTGTTACTGTTGCTGTTATTATTGTCATTATATCGTTACAAGTGTTATTTCCACTATCATTATTTTCGCCATTATTATCATAGCACATCAGTACAATGGGTATCGTGATGTGAAGGCTATAATAACGTTTGGCAAGTAAGTTGTAAATTTATGTTGCTTTATAGTTTTTGTGATAGGTACACATAATATTTGCAATTGTAAAGTAGGTAGGCCCTATACTATTATATATGTGTAATAATGACCATTGATTACTGAGGAGGCATAAGGCAAAGTGTACACTATTAAGTACGGTGATTAAACTTTTATTTTGCAATCTGCCCCACAGGTAAACATGTAATCTTTTTCTTCAGTACGTACTGGACTTCTTTTTATCAGGCGTAGCCGGAGGTCTGGTCTGGGCCGCTCCCTTTATTCCGAAGACGCACAGAAAATCAGATTCTTTTTTATTAATTTTTTTAATTCATACCATGACCGTACCTATATTTTCTTATTGATATTTTATCTTCTCGAAGAAAATACCGTAAAGCAATCCTGGTGTATCTTTAGTCATAAAACCCCATCAGGGTTTGCTCCTTGTCCTTATCGTACCATTTACACATGAGGTATAGAGTCCCCCTTTCAAAGCCTTGGCTCCTCAACTGTCTTGTAGTGTAGATAGATAAATTTTAATTTTATTTTAATAACTAGAATTGCTCTATGCAATCCTTGCGAAAGGAAATAGTACGTGTCAAGTTCTTTCAGTATGAGTTGTGCGGGTGGTGCCTTGAGATGCCAAACGGTGTTGGGTGTTTGCATGATGAAAAGCTTTGACAAATACTACTAATAGTACATGATATGTACATTACTTACTAGATTGTAAAATTTATCGTCTGTTAACCTCATATGGCCTTTGACCCCACGTGACTCCAGATGACCTTTGACCCCCACAATAGGGTTCTTCTTACGATAACGTATCTACATACTAAGTATGAAATTGATCTAAGCTTTCTACATCGAGATATGATGTTAATAAGGTTTTCAGGTTTTGACCCCGGTAACCCCAGATGACCTTTGACCTCCACAAAAAACAATAGAGTTCTCCCTATTACCATAGTGTATCTACATACTTAGTATGAAATTCATCTAAGCTTTCTACTTCGAGATATTGTGTTGAACAAGGTTTTCAGGTTTTGACTCCCAGTGACCCCAGATGACCTTTGACCCCCACCAAAACAAAAGGGTTCTTTCTCGTACCCTAACGCATCTACGTACTAAGTATGAAATTCATCCAAGTTTCCAATCTTGAAATATCGTGTTAACCCCCCCCCCCCAAAAAAACAACTAGGGCTCTTCCTGTTTGTATGAGACATCTATGTATCAAGTTTGAGAACTGTCAGTTTCCCTTCTTGAGGTATCGTGTTAACGGGGAAAGTGTCACAAACACGCACGTACATACACACATACCATCATGAGTGCATAGGTTTCTCTTATCATCGAAACCAAAAACATAAGTTTGTTCTTTTAAGTAAAATTAAAAATAAAATTTGTGGTTAAAAATTTACCTATTTTAGGTTATCATCAAATTAAAAATAAGTCGACATCAGCAGCACAGTGCACCTTAAAACCCCACTCCTCCTTCAATTTGAATCTTTGCAACTTGGCAGGTCTGTATAGTCCATATGTCAAGATGTTTATAGTATACAAAGGTGTCTATGTTTTAACATCTTAAACACCTAAATTCTCACTTGAGGAAATCATACAGTGGGCCCGGGGATGACAAACTAGGGAAAAGCAACTTGCCAATTTCCCCCCACATGTTACCAGTCATGGGCACTGCAGCACCAGACCCTTACATGGGTCAGAATTTCCACTTTGGTCTGTTGGATAAATTGATGTGCACGCATCCAGAGGCCTGCCATACAGCCTCCAGTTGGATTCTGGGAAAACTTAACTCCTGAGAAGTCTGCATATTGTGAACGTGACATCCTATTTATGTTTCCCTAAACACCAAGTACTTAAACCTCAGGAAAGTTGCAATTGTACAAAATTTTGAACAATCAACTGAAATAATGGCTTGTCAATTTGAGGAAAGAAAGAAGATGGCAGGGAAAAAGTTGGGATGTGGAACCATTGTATTACAATAATTTGAGGTTAAGAATTAATCATATCATAGCCAGCTATCTGTCTATGCAAAGCAACAATACCAGTTTAGAAATGTGGAGGATTACATGACTATATAGGGATGCCAGGCACAGGGCTTTCAGCCTTGGACAATACCGCTACAATAACCTCAAAGAGATAAAATCACGGAATGTTTAAAATCAAACGTGTGAGAATGTCACATCTTTGGTCGAATATATAATAAAGCTTATAGCATTTAGAATATTCCATAATACTATTATTGCCATTTTGCGGTTCCATTTAATAACGGCACTTATGCAAATATATACACTGCTACCTGTCTAAGCTACTTTAAATCTATAAAACACTACCTCTGCAAAAGAATCCGTCTAAAATTTCACCCCAGAACACTACAGACGATAATTTTAGC
Organism: Holothuria glaberrima; assembly: GCA_009936505.3. Taxonomy (NCBI): domain Eukaryota; kingdom Metazoa; phylum Echinodermata; class Holothuroidea; order Aspidochirotida; family Holothuriidae; genus Holothuria; species Holothuria glaberrima. The sequence continues at coordinate 5,663 of WURT03128553.1, read as the reverse complement.
AAGAATAAAAAATGTAGGAGAACATGGGAAACGGGTGCAAAATCATACAAGTATAGGATCTCTTTGATGCCTGCAGCGTGTGTGTTTTTATTTCAAAAGAAAACTTTATTTTTGTGTGTGATTTAGCCTGAAAAACAGCATAAGCCTAAACCGCCTAATGAGAAAAACTTCACTGCTATACGCTTCCCTGTGGACTTGAACAGTTCGCGAGATTCTCCCGTTCGGGAGAATCTACTTTTCTCCCGCTCGGGAGAAAAATTGGTCATGGTTGCCGCCATTTTGTCTATTTTATCCACAATCCCAAGCGTTCTTTGTGTACATTATCAATGGCGAATGAGTTTTGGAAACCATTTGCGAAAATTGTCGGTCTAATGTAATGGAATAAAATGTGTATTTGGAAGGCATGTGTTCATAGCTACAGAAAAGCCACGTCCTAATAGGTGGTTTACCTCGCCGTTTTTGAGAAAAACGCAAATGTTTGAGTGGTTTTCGTACTTGCTTAACCTTGTCTTTGTTAGGCTGTCAAGCCTGTACAATGCATTGCATAAGTTTTCCCCCATTCAGGGGGATGTTGGTTTTCCCCCCAAACGGGAGAATCTCCCGGACTATTGAACCGGCGTACCTAGTGACCGGTGACAAGAGGCCTCCAGACAGACCAGTGTTATGGTTATTATACAATAGAGGAATGACTGGTGGTACATGGACTACGGTATCTGAAGGCTTCAAAATGTTAGCCCTTCTTTATTGCTTACAGGTGTGTATCCATCCAGTGGAGCGTTGAGAAGTGCGCCCCACTGATTTGAAAAAAAAAAGAAATATGCTACACTCTCTTATAGGTTGTCACGCTCTACGTATGTCAAAATTACACTCACCCCTCCCTGTCATCCGTTTAAGAAATCATGCATACGCGGATTCTACCTTACGACAAATCAGAGAGTTAGCAACTCTCCGGAAAAAACACAAGAGAACAACTATTCCATGCGATATGGGACGAAATTCAAACCTTTACATAAAACTTGGTAGTCTATCAGGGAATGGAGTTACTTTTTATGGGTAAAATGGCTTGTACCATTTAGATATTATGGGTAGGAACTATGGAACAAACCAGAACAGCACACACAGCAAGGCGGAAAGTGCTCCGAAAATTTTCGATTCCTATTCAAGAACTGCCCGGAAAGCAAAAACAAAACACTGTTGGGGCGACTAGTCGCCATCGGGGCTACATAGCCTACTTTGTAGTGCCGACCAAGGCTGGTCTTCGACGAAATTGAAAGAGATCCCTGACGAGAGGCAGTTTTCCCCGACGGGGATCATGACCTCCCTCTCCCCACCTGGCGCCACCTCTGGGGGATATTGCTCCCGTGCCCTTATGGTGATCGGCTTACGCTTAGATCATGGTATGGTGTATGCTAGCGCAAGGTGCTAGATACCTGTCCCCTACATCACAAGGTAATTAAGCCGTTTGGTTCCTTGGCCACTGAATCCTACACAGAACTAGACGAGACACGTCTGCTGGTAACAAGCTTATTTTCAAGCACTTTACAAAGGGTGACATCACTGACCTGTTCCACATACTTCTAAACTGCTGCAAAATGTTCTCTAGAAAAAGACCGGTATGGTCGGTAAATAGAAAGTCTGAAGTTTTACTTCCTGGGGGTAGAACTTATCTCTTGTTGCATAGTACATAGAGCCTCTTTCTCGCATCCACATTTTAACTGGAAATATCTAAACCCAAGAAGAACAAACGATTGGCCGGACTGAGACTAAATGCGAAATCACGGCGGGATTGCGTACTGCCTGTACCAGAGGAATCCTAAGCTTTAGCTCAGACACGGACCGCGGAGACGAGGGCCACGGGGGGCTTAGCCCCCGCACTTTTCCTGCCGTGGGCATTTTGGGCCGCCCTAACTGCATTTACTTCATAACTTATTGGGCCTCTTCGATGATTAGCCCCCGCACTTTAAAACAGGCTCCGCGGTCTCTGTCAGGGGTGTGCAACCTCTTCGAACACCTGGCCAAATCATGTTGCTGTGAACATCTGGAGGGGAGGGGGCGCAGTGGAACTGAAAGGTGTATAAGAAGGTGGTGTCTCACCCTCACCCCCGTTAGAGTGACCAGTGTGCCCACATATGCAGACCCGCCTGCGCTCGAATATTTTAGTATGGGCCTACTATTTTTTGGCGAAATTTGCCCCCCGTGTGGTTATATCTCTATTTTTCCGACAAAAATGTTAATTCACATTTAGAATGCGTTTTCTGCGTCCTTTTCCTCAGCTTTGAAATCTGCGCATCGATGCTGGAATCCGCACCCAAGAGAGTCCACTTGGCTTGCAAATGTCCTGAGTAGTTCGGGAGAAGGGTCCTCACTGAGAAATTGGGGGACGGTTGGGAAGTGGTATGCATTGCCATTGAGTAACTGTAGGATTCTCAATAGACCGATCGTGATAAATCAATTAACTGCAATCATTACAACGCCAACTATTACATGGGATTCATTTTATTCTATCAAGAATATCCCACTTAACGTTTACAGGAGTGATCATTTTTTGTTTTTTTGTTTTTATGATGAATCATGTAAACTTACTTCAAGTTTAAGTTGCAGTCAAATGACAAGACGTACAAGGGCCGAAAATGGGCCAAATCGAAAGAGTTTGACGGGCCGAACAGGAGGCCGCGGGCCGCAGGTTGCACAACCCTGCTTTAGCTGAAAGCTTAGGATTTCTCTGACCTGCATAATGGAATCGGCCCAGGGCGTCCCTAAAGATCGACGAGTAAGAAGGGGTGGTACTGTTACATCTGAGGGGGTAGGTTTCTGGTTCAATGTTTTCAAAGCAATATTTCCACCCCCCAAAAAATTGAGACTTAAGCAAAACGTTGTATGTGATCACAAAATTTTTTTCTGACAGTGTATCAATTGCAAAAGAAAGTAACGATATTTTCCCGACGGACCGCAAAATTTCCCCGACGAACGGCACTTTGAAAATTTCAGGGGGTGTTGCACCCCTTCACCCCAACGTAGTGAAGCCCCTGATCGCGGTTACATTGCATGGTGAACACACAATGAACGTCCATCCAGATGTTTTCATCGGATTTAAACTGCAACGACTCAAACACGCAAAACAGGTAATCTAACCCTGGTTCTCCGCTTGTATCTCACAGTTTCTCACTTGCCCCCCCCCCCTAATAATTGGAAGAAGTGCTAAAAGTCACTTGGGAAAATTTACACCGACTGGCATAGGGAAATTGGGCCTTTAAGGTGTCTTAAACCTTTAAAAATTTAGTGTCAACTTTAGCTGGGAAAAGAAATAGAGCAAACTATTTTCATTTTCCAAGTCGGTATTACTGAAGAGATCCACATAGATAACATTTTAAATTTAACGAAAGAGAGACTGCCCTCCCCAACATAATCTGCTGCCCCTGTAGTTGATAAACTTCTGTAGAGACACGAGACTGAAAATTTGACTTTGCAACGCAAAAGGTGTTATAGACTTTTTATGTTTGTCTTTGAAATTATTTAATTAAGACGAAACAGACAGACAGTGGTAAGTAAGCAGAAGGGAGAAGGGAAACAAATAACGGTTGGTATACATGTCCACCATAGAGCAGGATATAGGTTCCTATATCCTGCTCTATGATGTTCACACAATTATCTTCTGCGGGTAAGCTTCATGATTTCATCCACTTTTTTCTTTTTAAGGGAAATGTTGCATTGAAAATGTACCAATATGGCATACAAAGAAAATAGCTTGAATCATTATGAAACTATTCAGTCCCACTTGTAAACTCCAGCAATAGCTTTATCTCCTCAAAACATAATGGATCACAAGAAAAACGAAAGTTGTATCGTTTGAATTTTTGAAAGTTTTGGCCAACAATTATTCTTGAGCAACAAATAACTAATTTTCTTTCTGCGAGAATCTTATTTCTTGAAATGTCAGCTGCATTCATCATCTATCATTCTGTGTCTATAAACAACATGGACTTTTCCGTAACATAAACGCAATACTTCCCTTTAAAACTTAACAACTGTATCCTTATTACTACGTAGTGCACACAGGGAGGTGATATTAATATCACCTTCCTGGTCCACAACATTTCATTCAGATTACACATATGGGCTACATGCTGGATTTTGGTGCTACCTGACTTTGGTGCATAGGATGTTATTCCTACCGAAACACGGCATGATATACAGCAGCTATTCAAATTAATACCACATCCTTTATGTGTTGTGTATTTTTTCAAATACAGAAAATAAGTATACAATGCGTCACAGGGGTAATGACTGGTAAGAGAAGAAATGCTAAATGAGAGTTGAATATAGTTTTCAGGTAGAAAAGGAACCATTTTAACCAGGAACAGTTTGGCGATGTTTGATTCGTTGCAAAAACATGAGAGAAATCTGTACGAACATAACGACCAATTTACCGTTTCGCGATGGATATCGGCGTAAGCGATGATTGCTATTAACGTTACCGGCCCCTAGTCTGACATCATATACACTATTACCAACAGACCAAAACACAATATCATAAGTAAACGGGATCGCCTTCACTTTGGGAGGACATTTTTTCCAGAAATTTTAATGTACGCTTGCCCGAAGATAGCATTCATTTTACCCGACAATTACAAATATTCTATATCAGGCTTTCTCAACTAGTGGTGCGCGCCACTGCTGGCGTGCGAAACCATTTCAGATGACGCGCGTCGGGCCGGCTGGCTGCATGACAAATGGAACGGGCGTCCGAACACTTCTATTATTCAGACATTCACAATCTCAACCTTTCAATTGGGCGCACTTTCAAGTATCCCGGTGGCTACAGTTACTGTAGGTAACAGGTGGGGAAGCCCCTGTAATGCAAGCCTCACAGTTGCAAGCTTCACTACGGCGACGGTACACGGAAATGTTACCATGCTAAAGACTACCGTATACAATTTATTGTGAGCGTTTTGATGAACATGGTTTCGATATAATTACTCCCACAGGATGACCGGTCTCCGGGTTGGATGGTGGCACTCTTTGTATTTTAGTGTTCAATCAAGACTACATATGCTAAGTCTAGTCTATCGGGGTCGAGTGGCAGCGTGCATGTGCGTTGGTTCAAATCCCACTCGATGTGCGTAAGTCTTTCTCTGAATACTCCGGCATTCCTTTCACTTGGCATTTAGCTTACCAACAGAATCGGCTGCCCAGCCGATGCGACGAAGTCGGCTTTCCTCGTGCTTGGAATTTGGCTTGCCATCAAATTCAGTTGCGCGCCGGACTGAAGCGCCCTTGGGCGGACCAGTTGACCAGCCGACTTGTTTTTTTTGGCAAGCCTGTCGTACACATGATAATTCATAACACTGTCCATTATATCAGGCCTACATGTACTATGGACACCCAGGAGGAAACCCCACTAAGCCATTTTTAATTGGATTGTTTAAGACGTATACTTTAAATAGCTCTGCTCATGACTATGCAATTGGATACGATTTGAATATCAATTTGAATATCAGTTCAATGGGCAGCTTCATTCACGCCTGGTACCAGCTCCTAACCCAAAAATGTATGATGAATGCAGCCAATGCAGTAGTAAAGTAAAAGAATAAAATAAAATAAAATAAAATAAAATAAAATAAAATAAAATAAAATAAAATAAAATAAAATAAAATAAAATAAAA
>WURT03128542.1:0-11565 GCA_009936505.3 Holothuria glaberrima | reverse complement strand
TCATGTGGGTGACTCAATCTTGTTACAATATATCATATGGCAAGGAATCACTAAGCCTTTTGGCTTTCTAGTTTTAGTGAAGGTGAAATGTAGAGATGGAAAAAAAAAGTGTGCAGGAAGAACATCGAAGACACAAGCAGTTTGTACCCTTGTAACAGCCAAGCTTGACCATAACATGAGACAAAGGAGAATATAATAATCAAACTAAGGGGCGGGTACGTACTGGAGTAACAACAAAAAGAGGGGACCACTTATTACGATTGACAGCAGACTTATTCCTAAGGAGAGTCTAGACTTGACATTCCATTTCATATAAAGAACGTGTTTTGTTTTAGAAGGCTTGAAATTGTAAAGTATTTCCCTGATATTTGCTGGAGAAAATGAAATATTTACAAGAGCAAAGGCAGTATTCAACAAGAGAATACCTGATTCTACCGCTGAGAGGACTTGTTACTTTTGTCATTCGTCAGGGGAAATGAAGAGGGAGAGAAGAAACTTTTCAAAACCTAACTGGCCTCTTCTACTAAATCAAGTGGTTGCTTTGGGGACAGCTCTCTATTCCGATGTCTCTTTGTTCCGACGTCTCTATGTTCCGAAAAGTCTGCATTGAAGTTAGTGTTAGAGAAAAGGTTAGGTTAGAATAAGCCCCCCTCCTACCACTGTCCTTCATGCACACATTCGGAATATAGAGACGTTGGAACATAGAGGTGTAACTGTTGCTTTAACCATTTAAGGTTTGCTAATGCACAGCCGAACATAGCAAAACTGACTTCCCCCACCTCTTTCCTCTGAAGAATGGAGTATGTAACAAAGTGCCAACATTTTCCATATTTCATATGGATAAAAGGTGAAAGAAGGAAAATACAGTTTTAAAACTCATGTTTGAATGTTCATATTCATTTCTTAGTCAAGCTACTTAAATGTGAAGTGCAGAGTTGCATTGACAACAGACCTGTCAACTCTCCCGGTTTTACTGGGAGTCTCCCGGTTTTTATCCAGATCTCCTGGCCTCCTGGTTTTATGCTCTATCCTCCCGGTTTTTAAATTTCCCATTTGCGACATTCATTCAAACAGCCAAAAACAGCTATTTTTATAATTGGGCATAAAAATAAACTGCCAAAATCATTTTCTTTATTTAATGTTACTTCAAACTTTCGTAACTCTTCTGCCATGTATGGTCCGACGTACATAGTGTATATGCTGTTACTGTATAGACTGCATAATTATATGTACGTATAGCTGCAGCATGGGAATAACTAACATGAGCAGTGTTTAGCACCGTGCGCTGCGATACAAACCATTGTGCGTTAACTTGGCTACACGTTTTTCTAATAGTCTATCATTTCAGTCGGAAATTGCCAACCTCCCTATTTTCCACCAATCTCCCGGTTTTTTGGCTTTGAAAAATGAAAATCTCCCTATTTTGGGGTCAGTTGACAGGTCTGTGACAAATTGTGATCAACTTCATACATGCAGTATGCAGTGTGCATTTATGCATATTCATGCATGTTGTACTGCTGTTTAGAGCTAGCTATATTTCTGTTCATGAGCTGCTGCTATAGAATGAACATTCCCTATCGACTTTACGAGTGTACAGTGCAATCTTGAGTACAGGGAGCATTTTATCTTTTCTGTTTTTGGTTTTCACCTATATTTTTGTCTGCAACTACTAGGCTTGAATTTTTGTGGAAAGGTGATTAATAGCTAGGTGACAAAAGTTGCAAGTAATATCATATGACAGCCTAACATGGTCCTTGTGCAATGAAGGTGGCAACATCTTTAAACTATCAAGTGATAGAAAGAAATAAGCAGCTGGAGATACAACTTCATGAGTATAGTAATTTGTATGCAGCTTGCATTTAATATAATAGTAAAGTAGAATTTGGCCTAGAGGAGGCGTGACCCTGGTAGGTGGGATAACGCCAAGCAAATGACGACAGGAAACCGTTCGTTAGCTCTACCTCTCTGGTTAGACTGTTTACTAAGTACCTCACAACAGAACAGCCTCGGACCAGAATTGTACCAGAATTCGTTCGCCCCGACCCCATCAACCCAGCGAACGCAGCAGCCGGGCGAATTTTTTTAGCTGGTGAATCCAACGGCATAGACCAAGGAGGCCTGGGAACACTTGTGCCATTTCCTGCAATGTATTGGTCATGTTTTGGGAAAATTTCTACTCTTCGCCAGAACCAATAGTCGCGCTCCGCTTTATATTCTGAACAGAACTGGCTTACTTAACATTCTCTTAAACGTGAGAGCTAAAAATCATGTGTTTCTTTATTATGGGAATTACTGAAAAACGTTAAAGCATCTGACAATTTCTCATTTTGCTTACAATCAAAGATAGAATATTTGTATAAAGTTAGTAGAACTTTACCAGATATTCCATGTATTCTGTGTAACAAAATTTACTATAAAATAAGCTGTTTAAAACTGCTTATCCACAAAATCACCAGGGTTGAAGAATACGGTGCATGAAATCGGCTTGACGTTTCAACTGTAGGACAGTCTTCTCCAGAGGGAGATGTAGTTCACATTTAATAGAATTAAAATTAATACTGGGTGTATGTGTGAACAAAACACATTTTGGCATCATCATGCCAGAATACTTGAAGAAATGGACATGAACAAAGTAAGTTTCCAACTTCAAGGGCCTTGTTGCTAGCGGGAATATCGCTTGTTATGCAGTGTTTTCGGCACTTTTGTAGTTTTTTTGCTCAGTAAACAAATCAAAGGTTATAACTTACCAACACAACACTGGACATTCATTAACATCACCTTTTTACGAAGGAAATACTTAATGATAATACTCTTTTTTTCTTAATGTACTTAATTTAATAATTTGGCATGACCGTCTGGGTGAAGGCAACTTACATTTTTTTTTTTTACAATTAATTTTTCAGATATCGATAGGTACCATTTAATACAGGGACTCTTTACGTATTATTGCTGTACAAAACAAACATTGGGGTAATATTCATCGCTGTTGTTGGAGTGGTACGATTCCAAATGGTGGTCCTTGTTGTCAGTCCCATGACAAGATCGGACACAAAAATATGCGCATTTTGTGCGCAATCTAGTTTGTGCCACAGTAGGGATTTACATGCTTTAAAGAGTATCCAGGCGGATTTTGTTTACCCTACAACCCCAGTCAGAGGGTCCAATAAGAACGTCCCTGTCCATAAGCTGATACAATATCGGTATTCTGTAGCAATTAAGATCAAAATATAACATTGTAAATAACATATTGCCTCGGAAAATTTATTGCACACGCCTCAATTTTTGTTCTATTAGTGGGTCGTTGCTCCTGTGGTTTCTGTGTAATCATACCGAATTTGTGTGTAAACTGGATTTGCCTGTAAATCAGATTTGAGTGTATACTGATTTTGTGTTTATAAGCTGGGGCCCCTTGTCGACTTGTCTCGGAGGTGATTTAATCTTCCTTGTTGTGGGTATTTTCGTATGGTACTCAGAGTACAACAAGGAAGCTAGGTTTATAACTATTACTATGATCTGATCCTGCTCCAGGGGCTGCCATTTAATGCCCCCATCTGCCACCAACTACATTACAGCTTTTGCTGCTAGACTTGAGGTGGGAATTGAACCTGGTGGGGCCAGCGTCACAAGCACGCAAAATGGAAGCGTGAGGCGAGGACCTTATGAGACGTATTTTGTAGGGGGTGTGGTGAGGTGTAGTTTTTGGGTACTTTAAAATAACAATACACACACAATGCTGATTGCGTATTTATGTAACATCACCATGAATTTGGATGATCCCTCCCCCATCACAGATCTTCTGTGGGCGCCAATGATGTAAGTTTAGTCTTGCTTAAGAATGGCACCATTTTGCATCTAAGCACACTTTCGTACGGTAAAAATCTCCAAAGGTGAGGGGAACACCCGATGAAAAAGTCCAGTTACGGGCCTGACACTACCAGCCTTTGTGAAAAATATTACAAGGAGAACCTTTTATTCTGCATGGTGGGCAATTTGTGGGCAATGTAGCAAACACTAATTCGTATGTAGTTGGCATGCATAATTATTGTTACTAGGAAACTTACATCGATGTCTTACATTATTTATCTTCATTCTTAATACAAAAGAATGAATAGCCAAAGAGAATGGGTTTTCTTTCAAATAACAGTGACGAGATGATCTCAAGCCTTCTTTTTTTCGTATATTTCATAGTCATACATACTATTATGAAACCTAACAGGCGCGGCAATTTTGCTGGTATAACGGGTTAGACCATAATCGGTTTTGACAGATAGACCAGCACTCCTTGATACAATGATACCAGGAGATGGATTGCTGGCTGACTTTTCAAGTGACAGGGAAAAGGGGGGTATGGATTGTGATGGCACACTGAACTTGAAGGATGAACCATGGTTGTGCTTACCATGCCCTACCCACTACTCACCCTGTCTTAAAATGGCTAAAAATAGCCCAGAATAGCAAAACAAATGAAGTAAAATTACTCCAAAAAACTTGAAAATGGTAAACAGGAATTTGTTGAAATTGTTCTACCATCAGTTACCATAGCTACCCACCCCTGCCTCTTCAACCGCCGTCCCCCTATCTTACCTCGGAACACGACACATTTCCAACCCTATCTTTGACTTTTTGGGGCTTAGATATGAAAACCCCATTTCAGGGACTTTTTAAAAAGTCGGGGGGAGGGGGGGGATTTTACAAGGGTCGGGGCACACAATGACTCTAGTGATGCCAGTTTGAGTGACAACCTGACCCAATTGTGAAAATGCTCTCGCATTTGCCAGAGTATATGGTGGGGCCTGCCACCAACTAAACTTGAAAAAAGACCTGCTTATCCTTTGCTGCACTGGTCCTCGATATTTAACGGCATTTGCCCATTGGGTATTTTTCCGAGGGTAGTTGTCCTGCTGGGTAGTTGTCCAGTGGGTTTTGTCCGAGGGGTGTCCCTCCGGGTGGTAGTTGTCCTGGGTGTAATTGTCCGGCTTGGTATTTGTCCTGGCGGATATTCAAGTGGATTTTAGCATCGGCAAGAACACGGCATGGGTACTTTTTACTCATAGACCAATACCAACTGCAGGTGGCAAACAGGCCAAGAACAAAGGAAATTACCTTCCAGACAGGAAGCTCATCAGCATACTCATTCATATGCAGTGCCAAAGTTATGTAACCCACCTGAGGAGGTAGTTTCTATCCAGCACCCAAGGAGGCTAATGAGTACCAGCCAGAAGGGGTGGGAATAATTCCACCTTACTACATCTTCCCCGCAAAAATTGTCATAGCCCCGACTGACATAAACAAGAGTTCCACCACGCAATACCAAATCCCCCCAACCTGAAATGCACCTCGCCTACTATGACACCCATATTGTACTCCAGCTGTACAATTAATCCACAATTCTAATTAGCCCTCTTCAATGTAACTGGAATAAACAATTCGTAATTGGCCAGATCCTTGGCACCACTACTACCATATACATATGATACAATGATATGCATTTATAGAAACTACAGACACAGCATTTAGTCATAACTTTATACTAACTGAGTCGCAAGGGTAACAAAATCACTAGGTCATGCACTGGCCACAGAGTGAGGTAAGTGGTAGGGGTTCCTGTGCTGACCTTTGGTAGCTCTGCTTGACACACTCTATGAGGAAATTGATTCCCTTCCTGGTGTAATGTTGGAGGCCCTTCTCGTTGTGATGTGTACAACCAAAATGGTACAGTCTGTAGTTCGGCATCATCATGGTTACCCTCAGCATCAACATCCTCATCTGCACCCTGTTCAAAGGTAGATTTGCAGTCACTATCATACACCTGTCCCTCTGCAGTTACTGACTCGTCCTCCTCCTCTTCCGTTATAACTTCAGGAATTAAGATATCATCAAATCGTGGGTCTTTAATGAGCATGATTCATTTACTGTTTGCACAGGCCCCCTAAGTACAGGACGCACTCCATACACATCTTCCTCGATCATTTACCCATACCACAACAAACGCCTCTCGATTATACTTGTTAGCAAGTTTATGCCTTCCTTGGAATGCACACTTCTTCAGTAAGACCTTTGTACCAACAGTAAGTGGACAGCTCATTGTTGTTGATCATCCTTAACCTTCTGTGCTCCCAAAGCTGTGCGCATTCTGTCTCGTACAATCTGGTGCGCCTTTTGTAACAATCGAGATTGTTCTTCAATAAAATCTTCTTTCAAGTTATTTGAGTTGGAGAGAAGTTGGTCCAAGGTCGTGTAAGGTTCACGTCCACAGAATTCAGGTAAAACGGTGACATCTTCGTCACACTATGGGGAGTAGCATTGTAAAGGAAAACAGGGTGCCCAAGTAATTCTGGCCATTTTCTTTGACAAGATAGATCAAGTGATCTTATCATCCCACACAGAGTGCGATATAATCGCTCGGTCTGTCCATTTCCCTCTGGATGGTAGGGCGTAGTGTGTGGCTTCTTGATCCCATTCATAAAGCTTGCATAACTCCCGTACAAGGGAACTCTCAAAATTCCGCCCTTGGTTAATGTATGAGGAGTGGAGCACCATAATGACAAAACCAATGATCACAGAGGGCATGGGCAACAACAGGCGCTGACTGGTCTCTACAAGGGACAGCACAGGCATACTTTGTAAAAGCGTCGGTAATTACTACTACGTCCTCAATACCCCCCTGTCCCTTGTCCAACTTCAGGAAGTCAATAGCTACCAGCTCCATAGGTCTTAAGGCAAGGAGGTGTCTCCTGGGCATCCTGACCTTTGGTGTGGGTGCCTTAATGGTTGTACAGGTGAAACAGCCTTTCACATACTTTTCAGTGTCCTTGTGGAGACCTGGCCAAAAACATCTACCTTTCAGTACATCTGAGTCTGGCTAATCCCTTGGTGACCCCACTCATTGTGAGCAATACCTAGCAATTTCATTCACAGCTTACACGAACTAGTAGAGGTACTGTAGGTATACCCTACCTGGATAACCCTTTTGTTCTCTGCAGAAAACAACATTCCTCTCAACAATTTTGGAAAACTCTTTCCACCAACTCTTCTCCTCAGGGGTCCATAACTGTACTTCCTCACCAGGGGACCAACCAGTAGACCAGCAGTACTCGGCCCCATATAACTCCTAAAGCCTCATCTTCCCTCAGCATTTTACCAAGCTGGTCAGGTGTATACGATGGAAAAATGCCTGGTATTGTTTCCACTGGAGTGGTCAAATCAACCGGAAAAGCTACAGCAACATCTACACTCGGTAATTTATCTTCTACCTCCTCAGTTTCTTTGTTCAGGAGACATCTGCTTAAAGGCATCTGCACATCTTTTCAATTTCCCAGGTTGATACTTGATATCCAAGTCAAATGCATGGGGCCAGTTGCGCAACCCAGTGCTGTTCTGTGGTTCCAAGCTTCACACTCTTCAAGTGGGCCAAAGGGTTGTTATCTGTGAGGACGGTGCAACGTGATCCAAGTAAATATCCTCTAAACTTATCAGCCACAGTGCATTTCAGGCCTACCAATTCTAATTTGAAACTTGAGAAGTCTGAGTATCATTGCTCTGCTCCTCGTAGTCCCCGACTGGCATAGGCTATTGGGTGGAGGTTCCCATCATCAACACTTTGCAGTAAACAACAGCCCAGGCCCTGTAGGCAGGCATTGACCTCTAAAACAAAGTCACATCCAACTGTGTAAGCCAAGACAGGAGCTGTAGAGAGTAAATCTGTCAATCGCTTAAATGCTGCTTCTGCTTCAGAGGACCACTGGAGAGTATTACATTTGTGGACTGCTTCTTACCTGCTCTACTGGTGTTGCCATGGGTCGATACATGTAATGGGGCTACTATTTTGGCAAACCCAGGGACAGACTTTCTGTAGTATGATGCCAGACCAAGAAAAAACCACAATTCTGTAATGTCTGTTGGTGTGGGCCAATGCACTATACGTTCTCCCTTCTGTGGGTCTACAGCAACTCCCTACAGCCCCCAGTGAAATTTGTGGGGTGGAAGTATATTCTTCAGCCCCCCCACTTTTCAAGAACAAAAACCCCTTATCTGTCTGTAAATGTAAAATGTAAAAAATGTAAAAAATATGCAATAATTTACCTTAAAATTTGCCCAAAATGATGCATTAAATTGCATCTAAAGACCCTCAAATATCCAAAAATTTTCCAAAGGGAACCCTTATTTGTCTCTTCTGTGAGAATGTCAAAAATTTGCAGTAATTTACCTTAAAATTTGTCCAAAATGATGCACAAAATTACATTTAAGAACCCTCAAATATCCAAAAATTTTCCAAAGGGGGAGGGAGCATCCCTGGGGGAGAGTGGGGAACCCCTCCCTCAGGATGGCAGTCCAAAACAAGGTTCAGCCCCCCAGTCTCCACCAAAAAAAAAGTGACTGTCATTGTTGTCTTGAAATACCATGTTTACAAGCTAAGTGCCACTCAAACCTCAACAACTGAGGTACATCACTTTACAAACACAATGCCTGCGGCTATGGTTTATCGCCGCATGCATGAGGGTTCTTTTCTGTTGAAGTAACAAAGGAAGAGCAGTGCTGCCTATTTTTGCACTATGTTTTTTTATTCCTTGTCAAAGGCAGGCAAGGAATCTATGCCATCATGATGGCCAATCCAGACCATTGAAGACCAGTCCTAAGATTCACCAGGGGAGAAATATTTGACACTTGATAGTAAACTAACTACCACAAGTGCTGCCAGTAGTAGAATTTACCCTTGATGCACATAATTAATTGGACTCATCCACCATATGATTGTAGACACATTTAATACTAACTGTACCAGCTGTTTATAGCAGGGAGGTATTTGGAAGGAGATACATCGCTTTGAAGTGAGGTATGACACCGCCAACTTTACACAGTAATCTGTCTCTTGTATCTTCCTTGACATTTCTATAGGGGTTACACTGGATTAGGTAGTTCAAACAATAGAGATGTGTTGTCTGCTACATCTACTGTAAGACTGGGGTTTTTTCGCTACTGCCACAACATTACCAGTCGCTAGGAAATTAAAAAATTATTGCATGTTTGGACGCTCTTTGACGAGGGTTAAAGTATACGAATAAGGTCTTATGTATAAATATGAACATGGTCCTATATCTGGTATTTGCGGAAACTTTCGAGATTGTTGTGACAAAAATTAGACTTATAGCTCCCTCTTCAGCTCATTTGCATGAGGTTCGTTCTATAGGAAGGGGAAAACCTCATTGGCTTATTTCACTGATACAGTCGTTTCTTGTTTTGAAGCACCTGCTCTTAATTGGTGGCGCGGTGTCAACCTATGCATCAAAGCATTGTTCTGAGAAGGTCAATTGTGAAAGGATTACTAGACCTGAATGATGTTGCTAGCGTACTGATATCACATTGAAATCCAACGAATAAAAGGAAAATTCCACTTTTAGCAGAATGCATAGCTTATCATTGATTATCTTCTCAGGATGAAGTGGGTCTTAGGGTATTAGCATAAATTAAAACTTTCCATTCAACCTCCTTCCAAATAACAACTCCCTGTTTATAGTGCATTGTGTATGCTACTGTTAACTGTTGCATTCCACCACTCCATCGATCCTGGAAGGTAATTGGTGGTTACCTAAAAACCAATATGTGCAGTGGAGGTTCAATGAAGCTAATGTTACCCACTCGGATAGACATTTAATCTCCCCTGTTTTTGCCAAAAACAGGGGTCTCGGGTGGTGTTCCTTATGGGCTGAGAAGATCATAATGATGGTGATATTGTGTTTGTGTGTGTGTACACTGTGGGTGTGTGCGTGTGTTTGTGACACTTGGCTCCAATATTAACATATGTCAAGAAGGGCAACTTGGACAGTTTTCAAACTTGGTACACAGATACCCCATACTGAGAGGAAGAAGCGTGTTGTTTTTGGTGGAGGTCAAAGGTTACCTGGGGTCACTGGGGGTCAAACTCTGAAAAGTGTTCTCACAATATCTCAACATAAAACACTTGGATAAATTTCATACATAGTATGTAGATGTGTTATGGTAAGAGAAGCCTCTTTGTTTTTGGAGGACGTCAAAGGTCATCTGAGGTCACCAGGGGTCAAACTCTAAAAATCTTGTTAACATGATATCTCAAGACAGAAAGCTAGAATGAATTTCATACTTGAAATGTAGATGCATGCATTATAGTGAGAGGAAGAACTCTGTTCTTATGGTGAAGGTCAGAGGTCATTTGGGGTCACTGGGGGTCAAACTGAAAACTTTGTTAACATGATTTCTCGAGGTAGAAATGAAGTTCATACTTGGTATGTGGAAGCCTTATGGTGATGGGAACTAGGACCCTATTGTTTATGATGGAGGTCAGAGGTCATCTTGGGTCATCGGAGGTCAAAAAGCAAAACTTCAGAAGAAATCCCATGGTTAAATTTGAACCCAAAATTACATTTTTGCTCTCTGGTGTTGTGATTGAGAAAAGTTTGAAAAGGCCCTAAACACAATATCTCAAGAAGGCTTACAATGCAATACTTTAATATACTTAGCTTGTGAACTAAGCACGTTATGAGGATGATCCAGATCATAATTTTTATAATGGACATCAAGATCGTTTGAATCACCAGAGGTCAATAGATCTATAAGCCGTAAAGATATCTCATTTGAGAACTTGGTATAACTTTGTGAATCAGATACTTGCTATCATGATATCAATGTGTTTGATCTTTGTCCATGGATCTTTCATTCAGCTCATAAATGTCAACAGGTTAATATCTCTATTATGAGACTGCCAAGTTGAAACCACTCTAATATTGTATACTGTATTCCTAAGGCAAGGAATCACAAAGCCTGTTGGCTCTCTGGTTATGAAATCAATTCGTCATGATATGTAGACTTTCATTATCCAATACAGAACCATAGTGGAAACTTACGTTTGCACCACATACTATCATTTTCCTTGCATAACCTATCTTTGTACATGTAAATTAGGAAACAGAGACAAGTTATTGTAGCCTACTTCATGTAATACTGAAAATATGTTTAATAGGGTGTTTATGCATGTGAGTAAAAGTGCAAGGCTAACTTCCTTTTAACTATAAAGTCTGATCAAGTTTCAATTTGTGTAGAGTACCTGACTATATGTAAACTTGAGCATCCAAAGTTGATGATACCAAAAAGTCAGTGATCAAAGGTTACATAACCTAATCAGTACATCTTTTTCTGCCATCAGTACCTGCTTCACAGAATCCTGCACAAGTCATAAGATCACACAATACATAGGGAAGGTTGTGGCAAAATTGCAAAAAGTCTTAGCAACTCTATTTGGTTGGGGTCGAAGGTCATCCTTACATTAGGAGTCAAATGGGCCTAAATTTAGCCAGAACAGTGTGTCACAAACTTCTGAACTGTGAGTCAGCTAGGTTAAGAGTTGCCTTAACTTGGGGTCGTTACCTGACCATATAAACTTATGCCTGTGTAATTGATGTTAAAGGTCAAATATTCTAAAGCTGGTTTGAGCATTCAAAGCTTATCACTAAGTTAGAACCAGAAAGCCAAAAGGCCTAGTGATTCCTTGCCTTTGTAAAATATGTTTTGTGAACTGTGGTTTGGAAATTGACA
>WURT03128520.1:0-11565 GCA_009936505.3 Holothuria glaberrima | reverse complement strand
TCCATTTTTAAAGTCTTTGGTATGACTCGACCTGGGAATCGAACCCGGGCCTCCCGCGTGAGAGGCGGATGCTCTACTATTAGACCAAACACACGATGAGTTCACAATTGACCCCTGCTGACCATACATGACCTTTGGCCCCCACCAAAACTTGAATGACGAAAAAATTGAAGAAAAAAAAAACATGTCTCAGAAGAGATTTGTCTGTGCTTGCTCCCTTGTAATGTCATGTTTACAAAGTTCAGCTTTTGACCTCTGTGGACCTCAAATGACTTGTGACCTCCACCAAAACAAAAGGGTTCCTCCCCTGAACATGACAACATGACAGATCGTCCGTAATTGGTATGTTGAAATATCGTGTTTAAAAGCCATTTACAAGGTTTTTGCAGTTAAACCTCAATGATCTTTGACCTCCACCAGATCAGATGATCTTTGACCTCCACCAAAAACAATAGGGTTCTTCCTCTCAACATGGCATATCTTTATACCAAATATGAAAACTGTCAGTCATTGCTATCTCGAGATATCGTGTATCGTGTTTTACAAGGTTTTCGGTTTTTTACCTCTGGTGACCTCAATTTACCTTTGACCTCTAACAAAAACAATAGGGTTCTTTCTAGCTCTTGACATGAAAAATCCTTATACCAAATATGAAAAGTGTCTGTCATTTCTATTTTGAGATATCGTGTTTACATGCCATTTTACAAGGTTTTCGCAGTTTAACCTCTGGTGACCTCTGGTAAGCATCACATGTACACACACATACACATGTTTTTTGTTTTTTTTTTTCACAGACTTATCGAAGATCTTATTGTTGTCTTCATTGTGTTTGCTTCTCTAACCCTAACTTTAACAATAGACTGTCTATTGTTAAACTTATGAGGAATTCTATTGAATTCCTTTCAGAGGACCTAGAAATCCATTGTTAAGGTCCTCGGTCTGACAGCCAAACAAACCTACATCACCATCGCATAGATTCCTTGCCTGCTTTCGGCAAGGAATCAAAAACCTTATATACCGACAGTGAGGAGCCTAGTGCCCTTATCAGGTACATAAATTGAAAAATAATTCTAATTAATACCTCCTCAAATGAAATTGACTGCAAGCCTTACAGTAAGCGGACACAGACCGAGAGCCAAAGCTGACAAAAAGTAGCTCTCGGTTGTATGATTTTCTGGCAGAACCGGGAGCAACTATTTCATGACTAGGGGTGGCCTTTAGCAATTCTTGATTTATACAAAGTGTGATACGTGCAAACAACGAAGCTTTAGCGGGCGCATAAAACAGAATATTGCCGACTCCCGGTTGTCTTATTTTTGAGCGGACCGAGAGCAAAACATAGCGAACCGCAAGGTAAAAAGCCCCCCTCGCCCGGTTTATATAAGCCTTGATTGGCTGGAGGGATCACGGACGTTTTCAAACCAATTTCTTTTAACGCGAACATTTATCGTCAGTGTGTGTGTGTTATAGTCAGAAAGTCATACAGAATTGTTTGCTACTTTTCACAGTTCTAGTTATTAATAATCTTCCATGTCCACTATATTTATCAATTAGCTTCTTAAGCATCTTAAGTAGTTATTTTATTTGGAATTGCAAAAAAAAGAAAAGGATTATCAAACAAAATCGATTTTAGCATGAATCGCTTCAAAACTTCATTTTACTCATTATTGAAATGATGACGTCATCACTTAATTGTGGAGTCATTCTGACAAACTTAACGAAATAAGACACTCATTCAATTTGTCTCCCGTAGAAACAAGTAGCTGCCCCAAATTGAACATACATAGTATTTATAAGGTTATAAGAGTTGCCACAAGCAGTTTTCTATAATCTTATGTTTTCATACATAATGCCTGTTAAAAATGTTTGCCAAACAAACGTTTATATGCTTTTATGCCTTGCAAACAAGAACAAGTGAAGCTTTTGAACGGTGTCAAGATTTCGAAAAGATAACCCGGGTAACATTCTCACATGGGATCCTTAGGTCCTAATATGATTTTGCACCCAAGATTAATAAAGGGTCCATATGATCCATATGGGATAGTCTTGGGGCCCATGTGGGAAACTGCCCCGCCCCACATGGGCCCCAGAACTATCATATATCCGTCATATGGCTGGCTCACATGGCTCCTTATGAATTTATTGTACAAATTGGTTTACCCATATATGGAGTCCATATAGGTTTGCTACCTGGGATATAGTTTGATGAAAGAAGAAACGTACACAGGGAAACATCTGAATAGTACAGACCTTCGGACAATTTTTTTATCTAGTCTGTCGCTGTCCATTTATTGTGCTTTTACATTTGTGACCTTACCCCAAGAAACTCTTAAAAGAAATATGCAGTCTAGATAAAAAAAGTAACGTCAGAAATAGAAGTATACCATATTATCATTGTATGAAAACTGGATGCTTTTAAACGAAGTAACTTTCTCATTCTGACAGGGAAGTGTGCATTTTACCAAAGGTGAAAGGATTGGTAATTCACTCATTACTCAGATGCAAGGTAAGAATTCAGCGTTTTAGATATTTCCATTAAGTGGTTCTGAATAATTCAAGTACTTTTAGTTTTTATGTAAAATATCGGTCACTTTAGAGCTACTTAACAGTGTTAAAGTACTTTTACAAAATTTCATTTTCATCGAGACACTGCTTATTACACTACTTACTTATCATGCAGCTGACCAGTTCGTCTCGGTAGGTTTTCTACAATGCTGAGCACCTTGTTTGTAGTTTGTGCCAAAGCACCAAAAAGAGGTCCATTTACCGCAGACTTTCTTTATACACACTGCCATGCCTCTGTTGCACAAACAGAGGTGTTATGCTTTTTGGTTTACAGATTTTCTGAAATTATGGAAAATATATGCGCTATTTCCACTATTTGTACACTGTAAAACCCAATTTGTTGTAAAACCCAATTTGTTGTGATAACTATAAGTTACTTATCAGACTTGAGGTAACTTGCTGTATGGACCTTTTAAAGTTCAGGCAACTGAGTGTCCCCGATTATACATCTCGTTATTAAAAGAAACAGCAAATTTAAAAAAAATGGGCCCTACACTGTTAGAAAAACATTCTGTGAATTTACATTATCTTTACTTATGATTATATAATTTTAAAATATATTATTGTACCACATTTTCATATTCATTATATGTAAGATATTAAGACGACAGTGTAAGCCTCTTTCTCATCTACAAATGAGATTTCTCCCATACTAAACATAAAGGAGATTTACCGATCGTACTTATCTTACACTATCTCTGTAATTGCATTACAGGACGCTGTTCTAATGGATGGGCGTTCGTAAAACGGCATTGCTATAAACTCATAAATAACCCAGTCGTTTGGGAAATAGCAAAGAACGAATGTTCTACGACTGGCTCTAACCTGCCCATGACGTGGAATACAGACGCAGCAACCTTGTTCAATGTGTGGCGCGCTTTCGATATCAGTGTATCACAATGGTAGGTTTTGTAAGGGCATTTAGAATTGGATCATTTTTTGCGTGACGTACCGTATTGAATGGAAAGTGTGAAGTAGTTGTGTACAAATAACAAGTGCTGAAGCCAGATTTTCCAAAATTTTAACGTAAAAGCTTGGATATATCTTTCAGACCCCTATCCCGAACCACCCATACCCCACCCGCCCATCCCCCATTTAGTAAAATCAGGAAGGTGGTATTAGATGAAGTTTAATTCATGCCAATTTTATTTAACTTCAGAGCGGAGAGTAAATCCTGTAATACGGGATCATTGGACTTATGGCATTGAACTTTTTAATGTGATACCATAGGCAACCTCATCCGTAACAAAGGAGCTTAACACGGAGCAAAGCTTTGAAGTGTAACTAATTGCAGAAAGTCAAGTGCATACCAATTGTTTTAAATACAAAACAACAGTTAATTGTCTGGGAACCTAGACATACTCGAAGTTGATGTATGCTACAGCAATATGCCAATGAGCAAAAATTGGAAAAAAGACTTAATTTGACTGGTTCGTTTTGATCAATTCTCGCATCGTCTCGGAAGTTGAAGGTGTACACATGTTTAACAAGTGACGTAGAAACCAAACCAGTCTGAAGCCAGGACAGGATTCGGCTCCACATTCAGCCTCACATTCTGAAGCTGGCACAGCATTAAGCCTCACATTCGACCGAATCCTGTGCTAGCGTCCGAAAGTGAGGCTGAATCCTGTGCTAGCTTCAGAATGTGAGGCTTGAATATGAGACCGCACCCTGTGCTGGATTCAGATTGGTGACACCAACGGGTAGTTTGTTTAATCTTAAGCAGCGAAACGCGTTGAATCCCGCAGATTTGTTAGCATATCAGACGACTGGCAACGCAAAGGAAAAGGCAAAATGTTCTGACTTAGTCTTCACTGAGGTGTAGCAGACGACGTGGTACCGTGACCCTGCTTACAACGGTTAATTTTATTGAAATTTAAAGAGCAGCATTTAAAAGGGATTATAGTCGGACAATAGTAGGGTCCAAGGAATATTTTTTCTGATGTCTCTTTAACTAATACCACTTACTTTGTAAGATAAATTTCTCAAAAGAATGGCTGATGATCATCCAAGAGAATCATGGAAAAGTTGTCTGTTACAGACCAGAAAACCTTCACAACCGTAGATGACATAAGACAACCGGCCTTTTAGAAATTCCAATACAGACAATCAATAAAAGTAAGATTACCTTTTGGCTGAGAGTGCTTAAACTTAGGTTCAGTAGCTGGCTTTGTTGTCATGAAGTATTGCAGTTGCCCTGACAACGAACAATCGTTTCCGAAAAGAAGACACAACAACAAAATATCTTTTAACAATTTTCAGTTTAATTATTCGGATAAGAATATTTTGCGCGGCGGCTAAAAATTTCCTAAGTAATTCCTGTTGCGGATTGTGTTTTCATTGCTGCAAACAAGTACGATTACGTTTTGGCTGTGAGTGCTAAAACTTAAGTTCAGTAGCTGGCGATGTCATGAAGTATTGCAGTTGCCCTGACAACGAACTGTCGTTTCCGAAAAAAAGACACAACAGAGTCAGAGGGTCACGACAAAACAAATTTTTGTACGAGACTGATCAATCGCACAGTGACTTAAATGTTACTGAAACTTGATATTTGGATTCCTTTACACCACGTAATGCTCGCAATGCACAACGAGTTATTAAGAGCAGGGAGGTGTTATTAGCTGCAGATACATCGGCAAACTTTAATTTATGTTAATCCAATTTAATCCACTTCATCTCGTGGAGAATACTTTATAATCACGTATAATACCATTTAACGGTATTGAACTCTAATGTGTCGTACTCAGGCAACCTCATTCTTACTAAAAAAAAATCCATCTTAATGAAGGGGCTTGACAGGCAACAAGGCTTTGATGTCTAAGCAGTTGCCGACAGTCAAGAGCTTATTCATGTACTTGAATACAAAATGACTGTTTACTAATATACCACAAAACAGGTGTGCGCAGAAGACGAATACTTTTGCTCTGTACAAACGAGCAAAAAAAGGCATGTCTTAATATTAATGACAGGTTTGACCAATTCTCGCATCAACTCGCAAGTTGTAGAATGCTTACTCTTGTTTAGTATGTGATTAAGACAACAACTGTTGATTTGACCAAAGCGTCGAAGAGCGTCGAAGAGCGTCGAAACTCTCAAATTAATTTGAAACTCGAACGACTGGCAATGATAAGGGAATAAGTTAAATAATCTGAGGTGCTCCAAAAGATTAGCAGACGACTTGGTCCTGTGACACTATGACCCTGATTTATTGTTAAGAACGACTAAGCTTATTGAAATTTCAAGAACAACATGAAAAGAGATTATAGTCGGCAACTAGTAGAGAGCAAAGAGATTTTCTTCGATGTATCTCCAGCTAATAACTCCTCCCTGTTTAGACAAAGCTCTGAATATATTACCTGTTACTTAATTGTGTGAGAGCCTGCATAATGTGTATATCAGTACTGTTAAAGTGTACCTGAAGTCTCAAATTCCAAGAATATATATTTTAAAGGTTGGAAAATTCCCACTGTCATAACTTCTTTCGTTGCAAAGATATGACGTGTTGAAATTAATTCACTTTTTTGAAATAGACCATTGCGTGATAATTTGTGATGTCATTCTTGTACAATTCACATTACCTCGTTTTGTTTACTTTTGAATTTAATATGTTTATATAACTTTCAAAAGCTTCCTGTTTTCTTGCATGGCGTGTTGTACAGAGCTGCTTGTGTAGTCCAGTCGCATTTTAAAGGGATTTGCCAGAGAAAAAAGTCATTAAATTCAGAAAATTCAGAAATTTTTCTCTTTTAGGAGGTGAATACCGCATCTCAATAGCTTGTAGCGTTTGGAAAATACTGATTTTCAAAGAAATACAATTTTTTCTCAAGATGAAGTGCATAATGAGAAATCTGTGATGTCATCGTGGCACATTAATTTAGCATAGAAGTGAATTTTTTATATTGACGCCACCAAAGGGAATATTTAGCAGCTTTGTTTGATATGCCCTACATATAGTGTAGATTTGTGCTAAATCTACATGGAAACATATTCAAACATCCCATCAGTATTAGATTTCAAGGACAAACAGGACATTCAATTATAAAGTAAAAAGGAATCTGAGGCAATGTGCCCACTTTACATAACATTCTGTGACCTGGATGAGAACTGGAGGAATTTTTTGACAAAAATAAGTACTCTTTAATATGAGATATCTTGATTTAGGAAAAGAGTATTTATACAGGGTGTCAAGTGAATGAACAAGAATTTTTGTCTCTTTCACATGAGACCCTTTTTTAAAAGCCATTGGAAAATGCCTTTAACAATTATTAAGTGATCATATTTTAGCACAAGGTACAGTAGCTTACGTAGAAACAAAGAAAAATAAAGACTGTAATTTAAGTAGTACATGAATGGCTTCATAAAATATTGCGCAATCTACCATTTTAAATCGAGGGAATAAAATAAACTTCAACATTTTATATCTCAGCTTAGAAATATCCTGTGAAGATGCGAGTTGGACCATTTAAATTTATTTGTCAAGCTCTAAAACATTTGTTTTTGAGATATTAGACTTAAGGTACACTTTAAGTTTCGTAAATAAAATCAGTGTGTACAACAGACACATTATAACTCGTTTTACACCCAAGAAAGGCTATATCTAAAAAACTAATTTTTCGCATTTTTGCGGTGTTACCTTGGATAACTATTTTAGTACATTCTTCCCTACAGGCACGTCGATGGTAACCCGAACCACGACAGAAGTGACTTTAGTACAAGTGAAGGTATTGACTATGATAAAATGTCTACTGCCTTGCCGTTTCCGACCACGATCGACGATGCAACGGAAACATGCACGTATGTGGACTTTCAAAACAATCAAGGGGTTTTGAAAACGGGGGAGTGTGACGCAATGAGGCCGTATATTTGTCAGACAAAGGCAGGTAAGTCTGAACACGCATACATGACGGTAATGACTAGCGAGTGAAGAATTGCGTGCTTGATGGGTGTTGTTTTTCCTTTTTGCCTTGTTCGTAACTTGAAACCACAGTATGAGTCACCAAACTTTTATCCGCAGGACATCGTTTACATGATGTAGCGGAGATTTGTGTGTGTATGTTTGCGTGTATGGGTGGAAGGAGGGTTAATATGGGCCCTTGGGGCAAAAGTAACTGTGTGAAAAAGTAAAAGTCAATAGGAACATTTCCAAAAAATGGGAGGTGGAGATATCCCCATGGCCAGCTCTAAGAAATTTTGTTTGGGGGACAAAATCAAGTCCGTATTCAGGCAGGTTCGGGCAACCACCCTTCTCAATATCAATGGTCCGTTCCGGATAGTACAGGAGTATGGTTATTATTATGCATTACAGTGATGCCCCATGTAGTTTTCAAAAGCTCTCCAAAAACCATCTCAGGCAGTCAATCAATCTTTAAAAATAAATATAACGTACATAACAGCCAATCGTGACTCAGTTTATAAGGCAGGGGTGAGAGGCAGGGGAAACTGCCAAAAAGGTTTGATCCATTTGTATATAATTAGCTCCGTCCTTAAATATTTTGGTCATTGATTTCATTGTGTCACAACACGTTTCACCTTTGCCAAGATGTTGGTTTTCTGGATTGATTCCTAAGAATAACGAAATTTTCGAACATAAAGACACTTGAAAACGATGAAATGGTAGGCACTATTTTAGATCACAGCACTGTTTGGAAACAAGTCTTTTGTAAAGGGAAGGGGTATTCCCCTAAATCAGAACGACAGTTCATCCCCCCATGCAAACAGGCCACAGGCTGCTATATTTCACAGAGATATCTAGCAACATTCTCATTCCCTCAAAAGAACCCCCTCCCCAAATGAAACTAACGCTATTCTGCAGATTTGCACTACGTAAGGTTGTGTTGCCGTTGGTTATGGATTGATTTTTGTCACCAGACTTTCAGATGGTCGATGTAGCTGTGTATGGTGCATACGACGACGAGATGACCTGGACGAACGACATCTATTGGCCAGGTAAACCACCTGATTCAGCATTTTTGATATTTTAATGTTTTTCTATGTATTGTTGGTAGGGGAGCGATACCAGGCGCGGATTTAGGGGGTCCAGGGGGTCCGAACCCACTACTCTTGGCCGCCAAAAAAAAGATCAACTATTTTTTTCCTCTATTAGGAGAAACGTGGCAAAAAGTGCCTAAAAATCGTCATTCTCAGACCAAAAAGTGTCCAAATTGAGGTGTTCATTCATCCCTCCACCTACCAGTTTGATTTATAACTTAAAACATGCGCCAACGAACTGTCTCCGTGAGACTGAGTAGTTTGAAAAGCTGCAGAGGTGTATAGCCAGTGTTTCCACTCTTCCCGAAATTACCCGAAATTCGACAAATTTTGGTGCTGTTCGGGAAATTTCTGGAAAGAGAACAATTTCGGTAAATATCGGGAAATCCTGGAATTGGAAGAAGTTTCACCAGCACTGGCGTACACGGGGGCCTTGGGCCATGCCTCCCCCCCCCCCTCACTAATGCCGATTTTTTTTTAGTTCCTTGAAAAACGTAATTTTTTTAACAAAAATTTAACTTCAAAAGGTAGCATATGTGGCACCAGAGTGCATGTAAGGACACCTAATTTTTCAAAAATTTTCAAAGGGGAGGGGGAAACCTCCCCTTACACCCCTCCCCCAAGCCGGCGATCACACAACATACTGCACGGACCCTTGAGAGAAATCCTGGGTACGCCACTGTGCATCAGATTATATCAGAGGGTAGTTAATTATCCAACATTTAGACCCCCCTGGAAAAATTCCTGGATCCGCCCCTGGATACGCGGAATTTTTTCCCAGGACGAGTAAGGGCGATTTCCGGAAAGGTCCGTTGAAATTATTAAAAATAAAAAATAATGCTTAGGTTAGGATCAAGGTTAGGGTTAAGGTAAAAAAGAAATTATTGCCCCCTTCAAAGCAGGTGTCGAATATGTATTCCTCTTTTGACGTACATACTCTAACACCTGCGAACAATGACAGAGATCATCAAATTTTACTATATTCATGAGCCCAATTTGATTTTACCTCTCGACTGTTGATTGGTTTTAATATATGAATGTTCATAATGCACGAAAAGTCGTCAGCTGTAAAGTTCATTTTTTCACAGTAAGTCAATGGGACTACAGCGTGTGAGCTCGAAGCGAACAAAATCAAACACTAAAACCCCATTGACATATGTCGTTCGAAAGAGCATGGTAATCAGACTTACTTTAGTCGTTTTTCGTTGAATATTTATAACTTTTGAATGTTGTGATCGTATATATGAATTCTTAATAGCGTACAGTTTTTACGCAGTTTGACGAAGAATCCCTGCGAAAGTTCGCGGACGTTGGTATTGCGAGTGCAGTCAGTGTGGGAGGAGCAATACACGTCCGCCGGGCGCGGCGAATTGCCCCCATTCGTCCTGGGAAAAAACTACGCGGGCGGTACAGCAAGGAAAGTATGCCGTACCGTATGTAATGTACCCTTTCTTACTAAGCTGTCAGTGGAAAACTAAAATTTAGTTTGAGATTTTATCGAAAAGAAGCTAATAGATCTAATTCAATCGTAGCGATCTATAAGGAAGTACCAACCACGATTTGCATGCACCGACATTTGCATATATTAAACTTCCTACTATATGCATTTTTAAAGAAACTTAGTAGTTTTCTGTACAATCCAAAAAAGTTGGGTAAAAGTCTCACCATTACTGGCAAGTGATGTAAAAATACTGAAATTGGGTAACTTTTGCCCAATAATTGTTGACTAATGGGTTTATGAAGAGGTTAGTTACCACTTAATTGGGTAACCTGCCTCTCAGGTATCCCAATAAACATCAATTATTGGGAAAACTTTACCCAATATCAGTATTTTCACATACGTGCCCAGTGATGGTGAGATTTTTACCCAATTTTTTTAGAGTGTATGTAGTTTTTTAACAGTTACCATCCACTCTCAAACAGTCACTTACACAAATATCGTGTTTCATTCAACATTATACACCTTTATAATTGTAACTTATGCTGTCTATCAGTCAACGGAACGTATAAAACATTTCAGACTAATAAAATCATATAGCCAAATGATTTACAAACACATACGATGATATTGAAGAGTTGGGAGGGTTAAGGGTCACTTCCAACGTGGGGGATACTTCAATATTTAACCAGGGAGTTGTTAGGGAAGGAGAACCAACACTTATATGTCCTTTGAGAATAAGTTCTTGCCGACATTAAGGGCCCATTGTCTTGCTCTTGAAACTTCTCTAAGAATTGAAAGAGATTTGGTTCTCAAGACAATGGTTTGTGTCGTCTGCTACATCTCAAGCCCTCATCGTGAGGATTTCTCCAATTAACATTACATTGCCAGTCGTCAAGGAAATATTCAAAATTTTAAGCTTTCGTCGTTGGTCGTCGCAATAAACGTCATTTAAATTAACTCCCATGACGAATTTCTTAAAACCTCCTATACTAACAATGATCGCTAAAATGAGGAAAGTTGCAAAATTGTGATGTTTTTGGTAGACTTTAACAATGTGTCAAGGATACGGCCAACCCAGATCTTTGAAACACACACAAAAAACTTATATTAGTTAGGGGTTTATGGACAGTCGTTTAACTTAAAACCTATATTAGAGCTTAGCCCTTGTCGGCAAAGAGGTTGTACTTCAAAGTAACACATAACAATGACCTTTGTTCCTGGATTACTTGCGCTTTGAAGCGAGCAGACAATCATTAAGAAGTGTAAGCTAGAAAAGGCTAAACAATGGGAATAAAGGGACCTTTCAATCAAATTTTGTTAACTGAAAAGGGATTAAATCACTTTCAAGTACATATTGTCTGACAGAATTTGAACGTTAGATCTCCTTCCCTAACAACTCCCTGATTTAAAACCCTAATAAAGGACTTGAGTAAGATCAAGTGTAATCTTTGAATACAAACACGGACTTCCAACTTAAAGACAAAGCCTTTTCACCACAAAGTATATTTTTAGTGTGAGGGTAGTATCAAAATTCTCAGTAAGTGACTGCTCTTTAATTGATTCACAAAATT
>WURT03128499.1:0-11565 GCA_009936505.3 Holothuria glaberrima | reverse complement strand
TCATTTCATTCAGCATGGAACTAGCATGCCCATTTAGCTTTTGTTTTAAGGGGAGGGGAAAAATCATTTTAGGTCACCAGTTTTCATAAGGTTTTGAATTATTAACATGATACCACGAGTAGGATAACTGTGTGGGATCGCATGCTTGTCATGTGGGTGACTCAATCTTGTTACAATAGATCATATGGCAAGGAATCACTAAGCCTTTTGGCTTTCTAGTTCTTAAGCTGATGTTCAAAGTTTGCTCTTTGAGTACTCAAATTTATGGCAAAGAGATTATACACCAAGCATGTGTTTTAAAATTGTCATGTTTGTTTTGGTGTGCTCAGATGTAGAGATTAGGCTGTAGCAATTGCAATATTTGTAGAGTCACATACTCCTGGCCTATTAGTTGTGATTCTGAAGTTGTGACTCCTACAGTAAAGTCATAACTGATGCAGGAATATGTATCTTAGCAGCAATGATACTAGCCTACTAATGAGTATTAATACAACAGTAGGCATACACTGCAGGCTTTACAAGAATGGCTGAGGTGCCTAACTAACAAAGTCACAAAATTCGTAGTGGCCACCTGTACAAAAAACGTGCTAAATGAGTATAGAAAAGAGTCAGAGGAGCTTGTTATGTTAGAATATTTCATTAAAACCTGCGAAATAACACACATTTATAATAAGTCCAAAATATGATTCCTGTCCATATTTTTGACTGTATTGAAAATAACCTAGGTTTGGCATTTCCTGTGAAAGTGGAGATGCTACTCAACTCCTGGCTAGGAGTAGAGGCTCCGCAGCAGATTTGGATAACCTGCCCGAGCCATTGTAGATAGTCGTTAATTTAACATACCCATGAAGAAAACTTTCCAGGTAAATTAATCTGAGCATCACAAGCTATCATATGGTCGCTATGTAAAACCTCAGATGTGAAGTTTGTATTGTTTAAATTCGAAGCTAGTAGGAATTCAGTCTTGTATACTCGTGTGCGTGTTTGTGTTTCCATGGGAGTATGATATCTTTTGAGGTTTAAACTTCAAAAGGGCCAATTTGGCAGGTAAATGTCCCATTTTGGTGAAGAGTACTGTAAGTCACCCTAGGTCACCATGTCAAAGTGTGAAACTTAAAAGCAATGTTTCAAAGAATTACAGAAAAAGCAAAAATTTGAAACTGTATTAAACATGTTCAAACCTCAATTCATTTTCTGTTATGGTTATAGGGGAGGGGAGGTTACCTTCTCCAAACCAAGAAGTTGGGAAAAGACATAAGGCATGGGAAAGCTATGCCCATATGTACCCTGCTGAAAGTTTATAACAGACATTTAGTCCCATATGATGACAGTTATCAGAACATGCATGAACTCAGGTTCCAAAAACATCAAGTGTGAATGCTATGCGGATCAAGGAGACCATTTATTGAAGGGAAAATAAACATTAAAGGTACAGTACAGTAAAGTTGTCTAACTGTTTTAATTATGGTTTCATCTTCTTCTGCAGGTCTAGCAGCATTTTGTTGTGGGCCTTTCTTTGAATGCTACGTGGCCAATCATGCTGGAGAATTCTGCTGTCTGCCAATGTGTGTACCGGGAGCATCCATTGCTGTTCGAACCAAACTTCGTACTCAGTATGGAATTCAGGTGGGTACACAAGCATTCTTCAGTGGCGTTTACACATACTTTGATTTGACAGTGTTTTGTACATACATCACAGTGGTAGGCATACCTATTTACATTTTACAATGCATTAGAGTAGGTGTTCATGTTTATTTTGTAGTGCAGAAGGAATGGTGAATAAAAGTTTTTTGGCCATCTGCTTGATGGATTAATTCTTGTACTACCACTGTCATAAGATGCCATCAGTACTTCTTTAGTTAATAAGGCAAAAAATGACAACAGCAGTACTAAATGAAAATTAATTAGTATGCGGACCACAATAACAGCCAAATATGTAGCAATACAATAGGCTTATTGTGGAATACTACAGCCTCTCTGCAGTAATCAGGTAACATGATACTGAATTTGAAGTGAGCCAGGTAATTACATTTTTCAAGAAAAGTATCTGGTACTGGCATACATTTAATAGGCTATCTAGAACACATATTTGCCTTCGCAAAGAGATTGTATTATGTACTAACTTGCATTAATAATTCTTATGTCTGAATATCATGTGCAGATACCTTAAAGTCTGGTGACGTGAAAATTACATAGTTGGATATGTGATGAAAAAGCATTAAAAATTTAGAAAACAGCTGCAATTTCTATTAAAATCCATCAAATATTGACCAATTTACAGGCTTATTTCAATTTCATACTTGTTTCATGATGAGTGAGCATGAGCTAAGCATGTAAATTTGTGACATCGAAAGATGGGCATACCATATGGCTCATGTTAGCCTTAGTTTTTTTTTTTCAACCTTAATTTCAAGGACACTGGTAGCATTGTTATCACCTGAGGGGTTTCTTATGAAAGTTAAAATTGTTTCCTTGAGAAATACTGATATCACTCACCAAACTGTAAACTAATCAGTGATTAAGAGATAATTTATGTAGGGTTAACAAAAGAAATCTTAACACTGTGCAACGCTCCGCATGATTATTTTTGCATAGGTAATGAGTTACTTCAGAAACCATCAAACTTTGAAGACGTATATTTTGAAAACAGTAAAAGATATTGAAATAATTTCAACGGATTTTCCATTGGAAGACTTAATTCTTTACACAAGTGAAACAGCTCTTTTTGGTGGCGTGTCACCAGACCTTTAAAAATTTGTTGCTAAACATTGGTTATACTAGTCACCTCGTAAACTTTTGTTCAGTATAACTGTGTTAGTTGTGTGGCAGCATACGTATTGATTTCTGATGACAGGGTGTGAAATCTCTTTCATCTGGGGTAACACCTTTGCTTGTTTTCCCCTTTACTATGCTTTGTTTGCAGTGGTTGCACAACTATGGCATACTTGTATATTTAAGTGCATTGTAGTGGTTCACTTTAGGGTGTCTGGGTGTGTGCATTTAAGCAGATGACTCTATGAAAATGTGAAATTACTATAGTTGTATTTCCTTAAATTTTTTGTACCTGTTCACAGAAGAATTTAGAACTGGTTATTTAGTGTGGGTGGTTTTTCTGAAATTTTAGTTACCATGGGCAGGGTCCATTTCAGTATTGTGAGCTGTTGGTGTAGAATCAGCAAAAGTGTAAGATATTTCACCCTGAGTTTCATTATAAAGACGACTCATCTATTTTTAGGAATAATCTGGAATGGTTTAAAATGTAAAAACAAATTGGCAATAAATTTTCCCATCTAATTTTTCTATTTTTCTGCACTTATTAACAGCAAGGAGATTCAGAAACTATACTTTTTCCATGGTATGGGTTTAACAAGTAGAGACAATACTTCTGTGTACTCAAATGACATATTCTGTGTTATTTTCCATTTTCTAATTAAGTTTGCCTAAGAATGTCAAGTGTCATGTTTTTTGTCACCAATCCTGTTTGCCACTTTTACTTCAACTTTGTACATTGTTGAGAAACTTGAGCTATGCAAATGAAACATTTAGACATGCTCACTTGAAGACCTACCTTCGTGTTTTTGTTTGCACATGTTTTTCTTGATTCTTCATGCATTCCCCCCCCCCCCTTTTTTTATCTTAGAGAATTCAATACATTCAAACATGATAACCTAAAAGATTG
Organism: Holothuria glaberrima; assembly: GCA_009936505.3. Classification (NCBI taxonomy): domain Eukaryota; kingdom Metazoa; phylum Echinodermata; class Holothuroidea; order Aspidochirotida; family Holothuriidae; genus Holothuria; species Holothuria glaberrima. The sequence goes on along the minus strand of WURT03128499.1, from coordinate 7,886 downwards.
TATGGTTGTTTGGACATCACAACCTGAAATAGTCTTATTAAAAGTTGAGCTACATGTACTTGATTGCAAACTTTTGCAAAGTATTCTAAGACAAAATTTGGTTCATCAAATAGGAAAATAGTATTGAGCAAACAATAGTATTATTCTCTAAGCAAAAGTTAAACAGGGTGTGGCTGCAGATGATGCCTGTTTGTATGCTGGCTGCAGATGATGCCTGCTTGTGTGCAATTTTACATGGTAAACTGAATGTGATCAAAGTACAGTGAAGTGTGTTTGGTGAAAGTGTTGAGTATTTGGTATTAGACACAGTCAGTTTGAACAAGACATTCTTCAGAAAATGTTTTTTACCACCAGCTAATTCAAGTTTGCCCACTCTTTCCATCAATGTAGTTCTGCAGAGCCAAAGCTTTCCTGAAATCTCAGTTGTGCATTTTCAATGCGTAGGACAGGTTTCACAATAAATACCCAATTTGTTCCCACAATGGAGAAAAAAATAAAAATTTCCATTGATGCTTAAAGCTCCCTTGGTTTGATGCATCAGGCTCCAATTTTCAATAAAAAAATAAAAGGAGATAACTACTTGTGCATTTCCTTTGTTCAAATGAAATTTAACTGTTACAGTTCTGTCAATAGTAGCATTAGCAACATTGACAAAGGGTGTCAAACATAAGGCATTTATGCATAGGAAATAAATTTGTGTTTTCATTTGCCTTACAAGTTCAGCAGGAGCAAGATTTCTGAAAAATAAGATATAAATATGGTGTGTTTAATAATGGTTTGGATAAAAAATTTTTTTGTAAAAGTGTGTGCTAATGTCACTATGTTGCACACGTTATGTATTCTTGACAGAAAACCATACCTAGTCAGGTGAGGTGACAGATCATGGATATGGATGTTTGCCGTCCATACTATTATGTTAGTTTCAGACAGGTAGATGCAAATTGATCATGAAAGGGTATGAATACGTTCAGTATTTTTCCTGTGGAATGCATTTATTGTTGTGCTGATGTTACATGCTAAAAGTTTGACAACACTGCAAATAGTAACAATTAGCAACATCAAAAGCAGAAAATTAACCATATTCACAGTTAGATACAAGGGTGATCCTGGTATCACTGAATTACTATCCTGGTCATCATGCATTTATGCAGCAGTCATACTCTTCCCACTGTCTTTGTAGATTCCAGCTGCAGTTTTCATTTTTGTGTGATTTTTGACAGCAAAACATAACATTAGCAACAAAATTCAGTTCCGGACTATAATTACCCAAAACAGAAGCACAGATGGCAGATTTTTACGTTATCAATGAAAGGGGTCAATGCTATCTGAAATAAACAGTTAATTAAACAGAAGTTTTCATACATAAAGAATTGCTGTCATGATTATAGTCATATATGGATGGCATTTTCTATGTGGGGAGAATTTGCTGTCAAATTTTAGTGCTTTTCAGTAATGAGAATTTTTTTGTATTATTTTAATTTCTCTATATCACTAGCTGGTCCAGATGATAAATGGAGATCAAAAAGGTTAATAAACACATCTCCATTTTTATTTATCACAAAGGAACAGGTTTATCTTTTGGGTCAGTTAATGTGAAACATGTCATATACAAGGTTGTACCTTTAATGAGAGTTTTCATAATCAAAACAAGTTAGCATTTCGAGTGTTTGTTGGAACAGTTCCTTCAAGGGAGAGGGCAAAATTATTTTGTTTTGAATACTTAAATCACTGGGAATGAGAGGAGGGGCAGAAATGTAGATAGTGGGTGTAGCAGTCACATATTTTACTCCTATGCAGAAAATGTCTGCCAGGATTAGTATGGTTTGTCCCTGAACTGTGTCTCAATGTTTTATTACAGAGTACAAAATAAAATTTGAATTTAGTAGAATGTGAAGCCACTTGAAAATGGATACTTACCTGAATATAGCTATACAGATACAATATCTGTATACATGTTTATTTATGGTTGCCAATTTGCAAAATTAGCTGGCCCTTAAGATGTGCAAGAAGTGGGCCAGAAAAAAGCCTCTCTGTTAGTCTCCAAGTGATTTCAAAGTTGTCTTCTATGCTGAACTGTTTATTCAAATAATATGTCAGTCAACTATATGTTGGATGGGGACAAGGAGAAGAGAAAGTATTCCATCTATCTCTCTCTGTGGTAATCCTTAAGTTAAATGTCCTTGCAGTGTCCACATTAGGTAGCAGAATTGTGTGATCCCCACACTTTTCTCAACATTCCTACAAGTTTAAAATTGGGTGCAGGACTTTCCTGCACCTGTTCAGAAAACCAGCTGGAAAAAAAGGTGACTTTTATATTGCAGCTTATGGAGATCCTCCCTCTTTGCATCAAATCCCTGCTCTCCTCAGAAATATATTTTGGAAGGCTGTTTGCACATGGTGTATGCGTGTGTGTGCGTGTTTGTGGTGCTTAGCTTGTAAACATGGTTTATCAAGATGGGAATGATGGATACTTTTCATACTTGGCATATGAGTGCATCATAGTCAGCAGATGAACTAACTCTATTATTATTTACAGCAGAGGTAAAAGGTTATTTGAGGTTGTCAGAGGTGAAACAATAAAAACTGTGGAAATGGCTTGTAAATTCTATAGTGCAAGTTGGGAATGATGGGTACCTTTCATACTTGATGTAGGTTTGTGATATTGAGAGGAAGAATTCTATTGTTGTGGGAGGAGGTCAGAGGTAACCAGAGGTCAAAACTGTAAACCTTGTAAATTTATACCTCAAGGTTAGCATAATGAGCATATTGGTGCATTATTGTCAGTAGATGAACCCAATTGTGTTTAATAGAGGTCAAAGGTTATCTGAGGTCAATGGAGATGAAGTGGTGAAAATCTTGTAAACTGTTACAAACATGGTATTTTAAAAGCAATAACCGTGGTGCAGCTCATACTTTGAGTGAAAGAACCCATTTGCTTTTGTGGAGGTCAAATGTCACGGGGGTCACCAGAGGTTAAATGGTGTAATTAACCTCACGATATGGTATTAGGTGAAAGGTAGCCTTGATAGAAGGTGGCTTTCCTCCCATTTGTGAGGTACATATTATACCATCATTAAATTGGTTTCAAAATGATTTTGATGCAGAAACATCCTGAGTTACATAGTTGATAAAGTTGGTTTCACTCCTGGTCTGAACACCCTTCTTGGGACCATTTAAATAGCTGACTTTTGGCTTTCTGGTTAAAATATATCTCAAAATGATGCATTAAAGTTAGTTGTATGTACCATATACTAAAGTGTTACATCAGGGGTGGATCCAGTTCAAAACAAGGGGGGGGCTAACTTTGTGAGGGTGAAGTACAGAGGTGCCGCCAGTACTGAAGTTGCGAAAAATTTGATGGGGCATTTGTGGGGTCCTCTCCAGGTAATTTCTGAAACGTAAGACCTATAAATGAGATCTCTTGGCATCTGACAAGCAAGATATTGGACAAAAGAACCAGAAGAAATGTTCAGATTGTTAATATTAAATTGGTTTTAAAGTGATTTTGATGCAAAAACATTACACAAATCAGACTGTTGTGCTTATGAATTTTGTCATACATTTATTTCTGTGAAAAAAGTCAGTTTAGTTTTTAAAGTAATATCTCATGTTAAGAGTTTTCTTCATTACCTGAAAGTGCCTTTTGAAGTCATATGTGGGATTTTGTAACCAAAACTGAGGCCCTTATACTTAGGGAGTGGAGTGGGGGGGGGGGGAGGAAGTTCGTGGTTAATGGAAGAAACAGGCTTGGCCACACTGATCTGTACAACTTGGCTGTGAAATCCAAAGCTGAAATAAACATCAAGTTTTACTAAAAGACCATCTGATAGTGCGTTGTTTCTTACCTTGGCTGCACAATAGAACTAAAGAGCAGCATTGAAAGGGTCAGATCTTGACGTTGTTTAAACCTTTAATACCTAGGACTTTGCTAGTCATAAATTTTAAGATCTTCATAAAAGTTCAGTCTTGAATATTTAAGGGGCCAATAAAGCTGTGTAGTAGTGTCCTGGCTTGGAGTAAAACTAAGGAATATCACAGGCATGGGTTCATATATCAATTCCTATTAGGTTGAATTCGAGAAAAGTCTCCACACTAGTTCTGATTTCTCTTTTTCTAGGGCTCCATCTGCAATGACTGTCTGATCTATATGTTGTGCACGCCATGCGTTTTGGCCCAGATGAAGAGAGAGATTGACAATGTGAATCAGGGACGAATCTAATTTGCTACTCTCCCAGATGTCTCAACATTTGGTGATGGTTGTGATGGAAGTACTCATTCAAAGCATGCTTTGCAACATTTAACTCACTTCTGATCTTATATATTTTTAGTAGTTATTGTTTTGTACAATGCTTATGTAAATGATGCCGCATTGTAGCTGAATGTATTCTTCTTTGGGGTAAGGATTAATAGTTTGGAAGACAGGCTGAATGTTACATTTTTTCCCACAATTTTTGTAATAGAAGTTCAGAGGGTAGGGCCCTTTTTGGGTATTTTGGGGCAAAGCATATTATTCTTAACATTTTTATGGGCTACCTGGGGGGCTCCCTCTGGCCTGTCATGCCTGATCTGTCCAACAGATTTGTTTTATCCAGTTTTGGGGGCTGAGCCGAGTTTTATAGAAGACACAAGACACCACTTAGGATCCTCCTCAACATCACTACAGTGGTCTCAGTTCAGATTTTTATATGAAAAAATCTCAAGAAATGTTTTTTTATTTCCACAGACAACTTCTTTATACAAGGGCAAAAACTTATCCTGCCTGTATCAGATAGGAAGGGTAGCAGTACATGTCATAAAATTTCTTTTTAGAGCCTGGTCTCACATCTAATATACTTTTCAAATAAAGATAAGTGCATCTTAATTTCTTTTCTATGTACTTCCCCTTCACACCTGTTCAGGCTCTTTCATTCCATCTAAAGCATATCCACCTGTTAGTTGTTCCCCAAATTGAAGCATACCGTACCTGCAGCAATACAGGTGTCATCTTCAACAGTACAAGCTGTCTGGATCAAGGTGAGGTTCCTACCTGTCAGTAAGTCCATGTACTCCACTGCTTGATAAAAATATTAGTTGTGGTTTCACCTACTGGACCCATTTCTTGCCTTGAGAGGCTGATGGCTCCTTTGGGGTTGAAACTCCATTTGGGAATAGTTTCAGTGTTTTGCCTGCAGTTGGATATAGCCCAAGGACCATTTTTAAAAAGCCGTGTAGCTAGCGAATGTTAAGTAGAGGATGTAACACCCATGACTCATTGAATTACATTAATAATTGCCATTAAGTAGTACCTAGTCTTGTCCTGTTCTTTTTTAGCACTGTTTTAAAAATTTTATTGTTGTTTTGGTGGGGGGAGGGGGGAGATTTAGCTTCGCTGTTCATGGTGTTTAAATATGTTCAATCAACTAATTTTAAACTATTGTTTATAAACAAATGTAGATAGCAAACTATAGCTTTAAAAGTGCATAGCTTAGAGGTAGAAAATAAAAAAAATTTTGATGGTATGCTGTCTTACCTGTAATTGAATTTCCCCTGGGAGTGCAGTATCTTCCATATAGAACTTACCAAACCTGGCCAGTTTAACCTGAAAGAATGGTCATAGTAGATGGAGGTAAAATGGTTCCCATTTATAGGTTAAGATGGTTAAATCCAGTAAGCAAGTATTTGAAGCAAATGCTGTTGAGGTGGCTGGTACAGTTATAGCTAATTTACAATATTTCTTCTATTATGCAGTCATCATTCTTCAAAGATTCCATGTTACTACTTGGTGGTCAGTGAATGACTCCAATTCTATCATATGTTTGTAGAGTTATGGGTCATATATGTGGTAAAGTCCTTTGAATACCTCACAATAAGTTTAATTTTCTGATTGGCTTAAAAATGATTATTTTGCCAATTTTAGTTCTATGGTCAATATTTTATACTTAGAGACGCTGAAATAACAGTTTGAAAGGTAGCATTTTTCAAAAATGATTTTTTTTCTTTAGTAACTAGTAAGAGGCTGATACAAAGTGAAGCACTTAATAAAGGTACTTTACACAAGGAGGAAGCTGTGTAGGTAGTATATGCCACTTAAAATTGCATTGCCTTAGGGTGAATTTGTAGATGTATCTTTTATAGAGGACCAATACTATACATAAAGAAGAATATGCATAAAGAGCATCAGCAGCAGAGGAGCAGGATGGGAGGGGGTGGGGGTGGGGGTTGGAGGAACCTAGAGGCAGTAGGTCATTAGGGAGATGGGAATGAGGAAGGGTTGAAAGTCACCCCTTGCTTTCAGTGGTTTCTGAGTTTGGAGAAATGGAGGGAAGAAATTACACCCTGCATCTTACCCCACAGCCCCTCCCAGTATCCCTTCTTGTTCAGCAGGAATGGTTTAAATATGATGGTGTTAGATTTTGCTCTTAGTGTTTGTCATTCTTAGTATATCTGAAAGAAATTTAAATGACTCATTGTGACATGAGACTGAATTTTCAAGAGGCTGTTGAAAAAATTCACTCAAAATTCCACTTTCTTTATGCCTGTGGTGAACATAATCAAATGATTCCCCACTCATGCTTTAAAAAATGTTGTAATCTTGTTTATTTGTTACTCGTTACATATGGAGAAGTTTAAAGCTTGGTTTATTATCTGCTGGATGGATGTGCACATTTTTGGTCAAAGCAGTGATTAAAACCGTATGAAAGTGTGATCGACTTTAGCAAGTTCAAGTATTGATGATAGTAAAGGATAGAGTGCCTTTAATGTTACTCATGTTGAAGTTTTATTTGAATTTGAAACAATCAAAATTTGTAACTCACTATATATACATATATCCCTTACCACTGTTTTAAAGGCTGTGGCATAACAAGTTTTTTATAGTGTCAGAATTAGTGTGATATGGCCTTAAAAGCCAATCGAAGGAATGACTATCAGCTTATTCCTGTGGGTTCACTTGCAAGTGCTTATACAAGTTCAGATGTTCAAATGAAAATACCTTGTTTATTGAAATTTTATCGCCAGTCTCTAATAGCATTTATTGTATCTCCTCACCTTTTGACTTAAAAATTTTTAAATTGCACAAATCACACCATTTTTGAGGAGTCTCACTTTTCAGGGGTATGGATTTAATCTGAGGCCTTAAATCTTTGAATTTTATTTACAATTTATCCTCCTCTTTTTAAGGTTTTACAAAGTTTGCAACTTAGATTGAACAGAAATTTAATTTTTGCTTTTAAATGAAAGAAGTTTTAACAAAATATAATTTGTATTCATCCAGGGAATTGGAGCCTTTTCTTTCAATCCAGTACTACTATACATCACAGTAAAATTAACATTTTCCCCATTTCTGGAATTTCATGGAAGTTGGTTTTGCATGCTAACCCCTGTTCTTAAATCAAATATACAACTCATAGTCTTGTATGATCAATAAAATGAAACTAACAAAGTTTTGTGTTTTTGTCATTTATTTTGACATGCTTTGACTGGAATTCTTTTAGAGGAAGTTGTTAAGATAATGATGTAGAACTTAGTTGGTAAAAAATTCGGTAAACATGAAACATGAAAAAACATGACTGGCTGATCAAGACGCTTGTCTTTTAGTTGTGGGTTTAAAGGGGTAGAGGGAATATATATCACTCTCCCTATAATGAAACAACAGCAAAAGTTAACAAGTTCTGTTTCTCCCTCAGATATTTTCGTGATGAAGTGGAGCAAACATTGCATATTTCATTTCATTTATTTTGTTTTTTCACTTCACTTCAATTGTAGTTACAATTTCAACTGAACATGTTAAATACAAAGCATTGGGAAGCGAAAGGATGTGCACAAGCAGAAAGGGGCTTGTCGAGAGTGCACTCCCTACAAAGAAAACATAATATAATTACTAATTTCATAACGCAAGAAATTAGGAA
>WURT03128488.1:0-11566 GCA_009936505.3 Holothuria glaberrima | reverse complement strand
CCTTCCTTCCTTCCTTCCTTCCTTCCTTCCTTCCTTCCTTCCTTCCTTCCTTCCTTCCTTCCTTTCTTTCTTTCTTTTTTTCTTTCTTTCTTGCTTTCTGTCTGTCTGTCTTGCTTGTTGCTTGCTTGCTTGCTTGCTTGCTTGCTGGCTGGCTGTCTGTCTTGCTTGCTTGCTTGCTTGCTTGCTTGCTTGCATGCTTTCTTTCTTTTCGATTTGATAGTGCGATGACTTGCTTCAATCCATCATTGACCCAATTCGAGCCGTCGTCTCCTTATCTAATTACATGTTTGTCAAACGATGAACACGAATGGTATCCCTGTGATGACGAATTAAACATCAATTCGTTCTTTCAAGGATAACTATCACGTGTCCTTGATTGTGTCTCCGAATGCCGGTGACGAATACGTAAAGCTCATTCTATTTTTCATACTCCAGATTGTTTGTATGTCGTTTATTTTTTCCTATTCTTGTTTGAAGTGGCGTATCATGAAGAGAACGTGGACGCGCTTTTTTGCCAGTTCCATCGCAAAAGTTTGACTCGTGTATCGTCAGTTTCATTGCCCAAACGGTCATTTCATCAGAAAGATAACCTTCTTTCTTTTTGGTCTTATCATGTGGAGATCTAGGTCTCATTGCTTACAAATGGACGGTGCAATCACGCAACCATGATAGCGGTCGAAAGTTAACTTATGAAACAACCAAACTCTTGGTTTTTCCTTAATATCATGCATGCATGTGTACTCCCAACGGCTATGTTTGCATTTACAAATTCAGCAATTGTAAATGGAGGTATAAAACAAACCAAATAAATTAAAATACTGAAAATCATCATTACGTAACTATCAGTTTTGCTTTAGGGATATGCATGTTTGCTTGCAGCATTATGGGGGGGTCATTTCAAAGAGTGATGACTTGAAGCAAGTCTGCTATTATATCATGTAGACCTTTTGTTTCTATTTAACCTGTTTCATTCATTTAAAAGTCATATGTATGTTCAAGACTTTCTTAAGTTCCTTTTCAAATTATTTTAGGGGAGGCTAAGTTACAAATTTTGATACAAATATTTTTTAAAACCGCTTCTTCTGTGGTGATCTGCATTTTTTATCAAAAACATACCCACGGACGGTACCTTGTGAACTTAAAACGTTTGAAAATTGTTGCACCAGACCAACGACGATAGGCGAAGATGTGGATCAGAGTTAGGTAGAATGCAAAAAAAAAAAATAAATAAATAAAGCTATACATGAAGAAAATGGAAAATAGTGCTGTCAATTTGTTTCCAAAGTTGACAGCCCTTTTTCCTTTTCATCTTTGTATTTCCTTTTGTTGTTCTGTGGTTCTACAACTGTCTGTAGACATTTTCTAATGTGTATATATAGGCTTTGACTGTATATTACCTCCAAGGTTGTACCTTTCATGGTGAGAGACAGTATAACCTACTGTGATGTTTCATGTAATTATGTCTGGAAGCTATTGCCGACGGTTTAGAAAGCTTCGTTCATGTTTTCAACACTCTTTCAGACAAAAGCTTATCAAAGGTTTCATCGTTACAAAAGACCAATTTCGCAGCATAATTAAACCTTTCCACCACCGAATGCCATGTACCAAGTTTAAGTAATTTAACGGTGTGTTTCTTCATAACATGTGCCCCAAAGAAGGGCTTGTGGAAATTTCGAGGGAATTGGTCAGGCTGGGTGTTATCTGACCTAACAAGGTCAATTTATTAGGCTGTGTGGTGGAAAGTATATAAATTTAATGAAAAGCAAGAGATAAGGGAAATTGAGAGTATTAATATGATGATAGCCCCTTATTCTTCTGTTTGATAAATCTTAATTTGAAGAAAAAAGTAATGATTCCTCATATTATAGGAATAAGTGAATAACTGATTTATCAGTTTACTTAAAAAAATTGGAGCAGCTTTAATTCATTCCTTGCTCACACTATTGTAGTATTTGTAAAAATATTCGAGGACCTCTAATTATTAGACTTCTTTGTAAAAACTATAGACGAAGAGTTCCTCATGTCGTACAGTTCGTTTCACCCCACCTCTCAAGGACCCGAGTCCTTTTCCCAGACTTGAATACTGAACAATCCTTCAGACTTCTGTTTTTTCTTTCAAAACTTGGAAACCAACATATTTATGCCCTTGTATAGTGACCAGTCACCCGGGCTGTAATGTAAAGGGAAGTGTTGCGTTTGTGGCGCAGAAAGTTTCCATAAGTTTAGAACCACATTTTATATCGTACTGCATATTCAAAGTAAGTTATACACTAGATAACTTCACTGTATAGCAGGGTTTAGTCTAGGCTGTAATAAGGAATTTTAGGACTTCCGCAAAAATGCGCAAGACGAGGATCATGAAGGGGATTGGGTCTGCGCTGCTTTACCCCCCCCCCCCACACACACACACATACAAGTTGGCCTTTTCAGGTGAATTCTTGGAAATCGCCAGTGTTATCTGCCTACGGCCTATAAAGGTTTCAGACTAGCGACGAAGTCTGAAGAATTTCGATCCCTCTCTACAACTTTGTAAAAGTTGACGACTACCCTTAAAATGTTCGTTAGGATATCAGCTTTCATTTTCTGTTGGATGTCACCTTTTAAATTTACCAGAACATGGTAATTAGGAGGGTCAAAGGTCATTAGTCTATTTTCACACAAAAATACAAAAAATGATACAGTATAATGTTTGTTTCACTTTTAGTCTAGCGGTGCAAACTTGAAATTTTCGACGGGTTCCAATTTGCAGAGGTTGACGACCACCCTTAAAATGATCCTTATTTTGCCAGCATTCATTGTTTGGTGGTTGTCACTTTTTTAAATTTTACCCGAACAGGGTAATCAGGAGGGACAAAGGTCACGAGTAAATTTTCACCCAAACTTCAACAGTCTTGGTACTATACATGTGTGCTTCACATTGAGTTTTATTCATGGGGCGGTTTTCCTTGAGTCTAGTGTGGTAAATATTTTGAATAACTATACAATAAACATCCCTGAATTCCAAACAATGTATAAAATCCTTAATTATGAAAATATACCTTGGGTACATTGAATTTAAATTTTTTTTTTATTTTAATGTATCTTAAGCATGTTTTGCCACGTGGAGATATATGGCTTCTCTCAATAAAGACATGGTAAGATCGTTATACGCTCGTCATTGCAATATAATGCTCTTCTTGCATAAAAATTGACCTTTCGAATTTGTGACTGCGAAGCGGCTCTCTTTAACTGCTGCCACACAGCGTAACCGTAGCGAAAGGCTAAACGTAAAACCTCGTCAGCTATACGCAGACTACTCAAATTTAGAGACCATATTTGGCACGGTTAGCAAGAAAATGTGGCTATGGTGCAGGCCCGTAGACAAGGGGGAGCATTTGGGGCCACCCCCTGATCCTTGGCTTGCCCCCTCCTGCTCGGTGGGCATAGCCAGGCCCTTATGCAATAGCATACTTTCAAATTTTGATATTTTCCTCAACACATAAAGTGACAAAAGTTTGATATGATTGTTTCATAGGCTCAATAATGTAGTTTGTGGGTCACAAATAAAGCTGGCATGTGAAAATTGAGCTCATGGTATGAGCGCTCTCAGAAATTATGGAACCTGCAGAAAATCAAAAATTTGAACTACTGAATTACTCCCCCAAAATCAGATAATGTCAGTAATAGCTCTCTAAGTCTATATCCCAGGTCTTTGTATGATTCAATCACTCAAAGAGATATTCTGTGAAAATTTATGCTTCTTCATTTAACCAAAACTTATCCATAGGTATAAGAGGCGGTCGGGCTGCAGCCCCCCAACCAAAAATGTCTGTGAAAATTCGGACGATATGCTGAGAATTTTTCGGGCACCTACTGAAAGAAAAATAAATTGCAATGATGTAGCTAAAGGAAATCAATTGTTTAAAAAACTTCATTGGTATATTAAAATAAAGTTCTGATTTGAATTGCACCAGTACATATTCGATAATTCACCATTGTGTTTTCCAATGTTTAACTTATATTATTGTTATCAGTGGCATATTTAAGCCCATTGGGCCATCCCCCCTCCCACTGATGCCAATGTTTTTAATACCCAAAATACATAAATATTTTAACACAAATTTTTACTTCAAAGGAAGCAAATGTGGCACCAGATGGCATGTAAGGACACCTAATTTTTCAAAAATTTTCAAAGTGCTCTCCCCCAGGCACACAGCATACTGCATGCCCCCATGAGAGAAATCTTGCCTACACCACTGATTTTTATCATCATTGTTGTAAGGACTTCTCCAAAATTTATAACCAATGTGGAAGGGTAATAACACTGAAAGTGATTGAATGTAATTAGTATGCGATCATTGCGATGTAATGAATGACGCATGTCTATATGATATGTCCACTAACCATGCTGAACGCGCACGCACCGCGCACAAATGTTTGGTTACATTTTTCGGGCAATTCTTTACAGCCCCCCCCCCATCAAATTGGGCTCCTACGCCCATGAACTTATCCCCCCGCCAGCCTAGTTTGGCCCCCTGCTCTCCAAGTCTGGTTACGGGTCTGCTGTGGTGTTTCGCTTCAGTGTTTAAAAGTTATCAATTTTTGTAAACAAATTAAGATTTTCTCGTATAGCTGAGGCTTTTATTAAAGCTTTTAGGCTATATGGCATTTAAAGAAAACAAATACACCTCATGGCAGGTTCATGTTGAACATCTAAAGGCGAAAAATTAGAATGGTCATTTTAAACGTAATGCACTCTGTAAGCAAGAAAGGTATTACTGAACTGCTCAGTTTTTTCTTCATAAAAATTGCGAACCCCATATCACAATATCAGATGTAAGAATTATAAAATACAATGCTCCACCTTGAAAATGTGTCACTTCAAAGTTGCCCTAACAATTAACAAATTCTTTGCTTTTTATGAAAAGAAGCATTTTGAGTATCCTGTGAATTGAAACTGGCTTTATTAATCTGCATATGAAAATCGAATCACTTAGAGCAAGTTTCATCCAGGCCTTTAGTAAGACAACGTGTTGAAAGGGGCGAAAAAACTCCCAGACTACCAGGGGAAATTATATTCAAGGTACACCTACGAGATGTGTTAACATAAATGGCAAATATAATTTTTGTTCTTACAATTTCTACCAGGCGTAAATGTTGGTGAGTCCCTCCCACTGCTCCTGAGTTTGGACCTGTATTTTCGAACAGTTTACCCTCTCTTCCGATTGGTCAACTGGTTAACAAATGGTTGTTTTAAAGCTATATCTGAATCTGGTTGACCCCTGATTTAGTCAACAAATTTATCCTTGTTGCCAGACAAAAAGAATAATTAGTGGCAACGCATCACCTCCATAAATTCCCCTAGTACGCTGGATGATTCTTACCACTAATCATTTGTCAACAAGAACGTGTTCAGCTAGACAAAAACATAATTATCAGTCCTTTAGACAGAAACTGATCCCTAAATATCCTCCTGACAATGCTCGATGTGGCTGGGATTAAAGTAGTGATCCCTAAGTGTGATTACTAAACACTGTCTTTATAACTCTACGAAAATGAAAGCAAGATCATACATTAATTTGTAACGTATCAACAGTCCCTCTACAAGCTTCCTTGAATTCATCTAAACAGGATATTTTTCTTAAGAACTGTGAATTATTTTATTTAATGGATTTTTTTTTCGCAAATAAAATCAAGTCATGTTGTGGGTATGTGCCAATTCCGTGTCCAAAGTTGAAAACAACATCAACCAAAGGGAGAATCTTTCACTGGCTTTGCAATACAGGGAAACAACTTTTAATTATTGCTCTACAACCACAACTCATTAGAGTATTATTTACCAGTAAACAAAATGAATTAAATTCATGTAATAAAACCATGGGTACACGTGATATTTTTCTAGGGGGAGGGGGGTCTAAGCCGTTATAATCCGACCAATGGCCCGAATTTCACAAAATGTGCAAGAGGAATCGGATTTTTTCCAGACTCCGGGACTATACAGCTCCTCAGACCTCTAAATAATGAGTAACATCTCTAGACCTAACAACGTTTAAAGGAAAAGGGAAAGATAGCTCAATAACGAAGTCTGTTTGGTACACATTGTCAACAGACAAAGGCGCTATGAACATCTTGATAGAACCTCTGTCCCCACTCAAATATGTAAAGGCTTTTTGATATTGTAGGAGATGTTCTTAGATGATTATGCTCCTTATCAATAAACGGGAACTATTTAGTTCCTAAAAAGGGAATGTTTTCAAAGCAAAATTACATAAGGGCAGAAAAAATCGCATAAACTTTAAAGAAGACCCTATTTCCTGGAGCGGCGAGAACTATGCCATTAAGACATGCTCTCTTATTTTCAAAATCACGTAAACACACAAAAATCCAATTACTTGGAAAACGCACGTAATTAAATCAAACTTACCGAATCGTTGGTGTAAGTTCTCCCAAATCACTGTTTTAGCCAACATGAGAGGACAACTAATTTAACAAGATCTATTTTAATTTCGGAATGACGGTGGGTTGAAAACAATGTGCTAATCAAGGCTCATTAAAGAAGAGATATCACCCATAAATTTACCCCGCCCCCCCAAAAAAAAACAAACAAAAATTTAAGACCGACTTAATTCCAGTAGGACTAAGTCCCAGCTCCCTCTTTAAACAAAAGATAGCAGAAAAATGTGCGTTGAAACAAAAAAACGTACTTTGTCAGTTTGTAACGCTAAAATGTATTACTTGCATGCCTTCACAAATGAACTTCACCATCATGTTCGAAAACTTTCAGACGGACATAAACCGATTAAGATTCTTTTATTCCGTTTATATTTTGAGCACTTTAAAACTGTATAAATTGTTGATTTTGACTCACAGAATTTAATAAGTATCATCATATTAAAGTGTGTCAAAAATACTAAAATTTGGAAAAAATTGACCTTTTTGACCTTTTACCTTGAACATTTGCAAGTTCGGGAACTTTTTAAAAGTGACAACCAACCTAAAATTTAAAGTTACACATTTTTATATTGAGTGTAATGACACAACCAAAATCTCACAACAAAAAGATAATTAATTGAAAGATTTGACAAAGATACCTGCATTTTGTGTCTATGCCATCTTAAATGAACAAAAGTTACCCACGATGCGAATATGCAAAATTTTACACCGGCTTTCTGGGTGTATCTGAGATGGGCTTAAAGCATCATCTTCTGTGTGTGACCCGCCCCCAAATTACCAACATATGCGCTGCGCCACTGCGCAGATTTGCCTAAAATGTCAATGCCGGTGTCAAACTCACGAAATATATGTCATGATATTTCAAAGTAACTTACCAGACTTTTTTCTGTTTCAATAAACTATTTGATGACCATATCAAAACATGAAATCTCAAAACAAAAGGTGTTCAGAAAACTTTAGAGCAACTTGCAATCCCTGGGAAGTGTTATCTATGAGGTCTCTTAGCTAAAATTTCCAGGTACGCTGCGCGCCAACCAATGGTGGCAATCCGCTTAGATAGTAACAAGGCACCTTCCAATGAAATGCTCAAGCCCTCCCCCCCCCTCCCCGCACCCCCATTAAAAAGATCCTGGCTACACCACTGATGAAAGCCGAATATTACAGCAATTTTTACGATAAGCCTTCTTGTCTGGAACATTCAAACATTCAAATACTTTCCCCACCTACATTTTGACCGACACAACGTCCTAAAGAGTCAGAAGGCCTTACATCACACATCTTTTCCTAGGCCAGGCACTGAAACCACATCAGGAATGTTACTTGAGGGTGACTCTTTAGGACGTTGTGTCGGACAAAATGTGGGTGGGGAAGTATTTGGTTAGTCACGACAGCAGAATAACTTACAGATTATAATGCAATAAAATGGTTGTAGAGGAACCAGAAATAAGAAACAATTGTCGAGCTTGGTACTTTCCTTAGGTTACAAAAGCCTTATTTGATGAATTTACAAAGTAGTGTTAAAATACATAAAATATAAAAACTAGTATTTGTAAACTTATTTATTGGGACCAAAGGAGACTGACAAGAGCAAGGACCGATTAATTACGGACAACAGGTTAATAGATGAAGCAGGGAGGTGATATTAGATGGAGACCTATCGAAAACTCTTTCTTTAAACCCTACTAGTTGCCGACAATAATCTTTTTGTGTATTGTTCTTGATGATTCAATAAGCTTAAGAAGAGATGTTAAGAATTAAGTAAAAGTGGGACACGTCGTCTGCTATATCTCGATGAGCAGAATGGAAATTTGTCCCTTGCCTTAACATTGCCAGTCGCTTAAGCTGTAAATTAATTTGAGGATTCCGACGCGTTTCGACGTTTCTTATGACATACTTGTCTAGTTTCCTATAACTTGCTCAATATGGGGGTGCCTTTTAAATCATGCGAGCGAATGCGAAAACTGTCAAAAACAGACTGCAAAGTTTAGTATTAGACTTCTTTTGCTCGTTAATTGCATAAATCATGAGCGCTGGTTTATTGCCAGCATCATTAGGGTCCTTGGCCTGAAACAGTCGTTTTGAATGTCAGAACAGTGTTTCGTACTTGACTGTCGGCAACTAGTTAGACATTAAAGCATTTTTTCCAAATGACCTTTTTTGTTGGGGTCGCTGTAGGAATGAAAGAGGTTCCCTAGCTATGAGACAAAGGAAGTCAATACCCTTTAGTTCAATAATCCTAATTAAAGGATTTAGCCTCCACTCTGAGGTCAATCTAACTGGATTAGCATAAATTAAAGTTTTCGATGGATCTCCATCTAATATCACCTCGGTGGATGAAGGACATTCAACTCAGTAACGAATCCGAAATGATTAAATGAACTATTAGTAAAGAAAATTAGAAGACGAAGCAAATATAGGATGTCGTTCAAGGAGAAAAAAAAACGTTACATGTTAGCATAATCGAACAAAAAGAAAAGGAGGACACACTGTAAAATGACATACGTGAGAGAGACAAGAATGCTGGAGAAAAAACACATTAAAATAAAGTGCTGGTTAATAGGAAATCTGTATGCTTTTTTTTAAATATGTGCATACTTGGGGAGGAAGGGGCTTTAACATCAAGGAATTCCAAAATTGCACACAAATACTAGAATGAGCAAGTTTGGTGCTTACATATGGTTGATTCTAAGAGTGATTTGATCTAGTGCTGTAGCTGTGAAATCTTGAATTATTGGTATAAAAATTTTCAAATAGTGAATGGGAGAAGACCACGCCGAAGATTGAAGACAAAATTCCAAGTTGGTATTTATAAAGATCGTATATACTTCCTGTAAAAAGGAGGACTGCATGCTCTGTAGGATTAATGACATATGTTTAAACAGCTAGCTTCTGTATCTTATGCAAATTACTTAGTGACGTTACATTGTTGTTAGCACAGAGTAGAAGACTATAATTTACGTGCCAAAAATAGGGGCAGTATACATAAAAAACGTGCTCAGGCAAAAAGTAATCATACAGCTACACATATGTGTTCTTTCCGACGTAATCTTGGATCAACTTGTCTAATAATTATCATTGTAATCTCATGAGAATAAATTACTGGAAGCGTTGTTTTGTCAAGCTCGTAGTTGCTGCTATAGAGCGGGCTGGCTGAGACTTAAATCCGCCTAATGACGGTATGAAGTGGTAAATACTAATTGGGAAATGTCGGCTTAATCTGATGACCAATTCGATCAAAGGACCGTTGTGTACTACTCCCCGAGGAATATGTAAGTGTCAAATTAAGAGGATCTTACATAGAAGAGTATAATAATTGTTCTTCAAACACTACACAGGTGGATATCTCCTAGCTTCCTGGACATCTGGAGAAGTTTCTGTTTCTTATGAAGATATGCTTCAATTCTTCAATGTCATAAAATCATATTCGTAATAGCTTCAGAGATTTGTTGTTTCTTAAAGGTCATAAGCAGTCGCCCCAAACTTATTTTGAAACAATAGCTAAATGTGACAAATTTCTTCTTATTTCTCTTCCAAGTATCTTTCATGATATTTTAGGACACAAATATTGCATATTCAAGGTAAACCAAGCAGTTGCTCCGTGTAAATTTTACAATTTAGTGAGAACAATACTGTCACATGATTATCAAGAGCCATTCAGGAAATAGGATAGTCTACTATACAGTTCTTTATTTGGGTAACTGCATTCCCCCTTTAGGGTTGAAGTGTTTATTAGGCCTCGTAATTTGACATCAGATGTTTTTCTTCCTTTGTTGAGTGCGGATTTTAGTCGATCATGTTAAAACATATTTTCCTTTTGTAAGCAATATATGAATCATAACGCAATGCAAAAGTGCATTTCATCTCCCTGTATGACACGTTCAGCAAACCTTCCAACAGAACACAATGCATTCCTCATTTTCAAACTATAGGAAGCCCCTACTGTAATGACACACATGGGTGGCTCCGGGTAATGGGGTCAGGAACCATGCCCATCTCGTCGGGGTGAGGCTGGCTCCCCGCAAGGGAAGTTTTCCAATTGCGTTACGCTTTCCAATTGCTTTTGGCGTTAATCACTTTTTCGGCTTGTACATTTTGCCTTTGTTGGGCCCTAGAGTTTCTAACCTCCGCCCCGTCGGGCAAATCCTAGCGCTACCTCTGATCACAAACAATTATTATTTAATTTAGATCATGGAGCTACTACCTGGGCAGGAGAAGAAAGTGTGACTTTAATTTATGCTAATCCAATTAGACCCAGACGTGCGTGAGGAGATAATCCTGTAAATGGTCGATGAAGAGACTTACTGCTTTTCAATTCTTTTGTCTGGCGCTTACAATTTACACTTCTTATCACTGGCATCCTCATTCATTTCTACTGATAACCTAACAAATGGATTAAATAGAACAATCATTTGATGTCGAAGAACTTGTCGACAGCTAAATAACAAATGCAGAGTAAAAATTCAAAACGACTGGTTATTGCGTCGTAATAATAGATACTGGTGCTAGGATCTAATGTTAACGTCATATGCAAATGAGCAGACTAGTTATGAGTCTGTACTTTGCAGTTGAATTTTGACCAAATTCTCCATAATTGCGCACATTGTAAAGGGTTTATACATATTCAACGTTTAGCAAGGAATCAAAGCAACACGTATGTACAGTGGCCGGGGGGGGGGCATTAGGCCATGGCCCCCTCACGGATGCCAATTTTTTTTTTTTGTTTTAGTTCCTAAAAATACGTAAATTTTGTGACACAAATTTTACCTCAAAAGATAGCATGTGTTGCACCAGACTGCATGAAAGGACACCTAATTTTGGTTTCGAGAAACCTATGCATTCATGATGTCGTGTGTGTATGTATGTATGTTTACACAAGGAAAATGTTTTAACACGATCGACTAAAATCCGCACTCAACAAAGGAAGAAAAACCTTTGATGTCAAATTACGAGGCCTAATAAACACTTCAACCCTAAAGGGGGAATGCAGTCACCCAAATAAAGAACTGTATAGTAGACTATCCTATTTCCTGAATGGCTCTTACACCGCGTGTTTGGTTTAGTGGTTAGAGCATCCGACTCTCACGCGGGAGGTCCGGGTTCGATTCCCAGGTCGAGTCATACCAAAGACTTTAAA
>WURT03128477.1:0-11566 GCA_009936505.3 Holothuria glaberrima | reverse complement strand
TCCCAAGACCTTCATCTCGAGTCACCATGGGTCAAAAAGCAAAAATTTTCAAGAATTTACAAGATCGTCATCTGGGGGTCTGCAAAGGTCAAAATGCAAAATTTCCCAAGAATTCCCAAGATCACTGGGAAACTCAAAAATGAAAAAAAATATATGTATTGCTTCTGTATTTGAAGCTTGTCACAAAAAAGTGGGTCATTGCCCTATGAAGAATTTTCGGGCAATGCCCAAGTGCTCAAAAGAAGTAGAGTAACTGCCGATATTTACTGTAGTTGACATGCTGGCTACAGGCAGCTGATTATGGCTCATTCACACAATTGTCAGCCAATCCTTGGTAATCAATGAGCCCTATAGTGCAGTCACTACTACCAGTTGCAGATTTGAGAATCTGCCAATTTTGAAATCACTGCTTCACTGTAAATTTAAGATTAATTCACTGATCATCTGTTAAATGTGCAACTTTTTTGTTTTAATAGTCTGTTATAATTGTCAATCTGTTTAACTTACTTATAGTCTAGTGATGTTTTCAAACCAACTTCAAGGGTGTTGCTTCCAAAAAATTATAAATACGTTCCTCCTCCAAGTTGACCTCAAATTTTTTTAACCATATCCTCTAGCCTTTATTTTTAAAAGTGTACCTTAAGTCTTTAAGTTTCTTATGTTACAAAGCAGTCTCAGTGGTCCAACTCACACTTTCACAACATATATCAATATATATATTTGGAAGTAAAATTTAAGTTTTGTACTCCAATAATCAACCAGTTATGCTCTGTATTGCATTTGTTCTCATTTGTATTTTAATCTTGGAGTATACGTGGAACTTAATGTATATATTTACCTGTGCTAAGATAAAAATGTTAAAGTCAATTCACTCAGTCAAAAAGAAGATAGATTGCAAAATATTTTGTGATATCACTTTTGTAGTTACACTAGGAACACCATCTATTTTCTCTTTGTTCATTTCAAAACCTGGCCACTGCACCTGTGTGATCACTTAACTGTACCTTATAGTAAAGTTGATACTAGCTCTTTTCTAGTAGTTACATGCTTTTTCAACAAAATAGCAGTTTTTTCAAGGTCATAAATATTTTTTAATTCAAAAGGAAACAAAAGTAGGTAATGAGTTGTACAAGGAGAAAATTACAAATTTAGGGGATAATCAATTAACTCTTTTACATGAAGTCAATAAATCTGAACATTTTACTGTATGTCACCAAGGCAACAAGCTGTGATGATGGAAGTTGGATTAATGTGACTCAAGCCTTCTAGTACTGCACATCCTTCTTATTTCTTATTTATTAATCCTTCTCTCTTTTACTTTTTTCTCCTTCTTTTCTAGACTGTATTTTACCCTCTCTTTGCCCATATTCTGTTCTATTCTGATCGAGTGTTTTGTTTGTAACTTCTACGTAGTCACTCCTGCTAGTTTGATAGCAGCCTTTCCATTGTCCTAGTATCCTTTATGTTTTCTTTCTGAGTATATTGCTCTTTTATTTAACTTGTGTAAACATGTTGCAACAATTGACTGGCAGTGAATATCCAGAGGCCAGATCAGTCTTTCAATTTAACTCTGGCTTTTAACTGATAGCATGTTGCCCACTATAGTAAGAGACTACAGTCAGCTTGTT
Source organism: Holothuria glaberrima (assembly GCA_009936505.3). Lineage (NCBI taxonomy): Eukaryota > Metazoa > Echinodermata > Holothuroidea > Aspidochirotida > Holothuriidae > Holothuria > Holothuria glaberrima. Next base: position 9,938 of record WURT03128477.1, on the reverse strand, counting down.
TCGTTGAGCACTTATGTTGTGTACTAAAATATCATAGAGTCTGTCACATGTGTTGGTGGTATTGTAGCAATGCTCCTTATATCAAGTACAATTTTTAGGTATGACACTGTTAACTAGGGTTCCTGTCAAGGGGAAAAGCGGGGGAATTTTTTCCTCCCTTTCCAAAAGAAGGAAGGTAAATTCTCCCCCTGTTTCATTTCATAAAATTAAAAAAAAAAATTGCCCAATATCTGGGTTTTTACTTGAAGGGAAATGTTGCGTTGGAAAAAATGGCATAAAGTGACACCAATGTAATTCCATTGTGGTCTATTCCCCTTTCCAAACATTAATCACAAATAACTTGCAGCAGATCAACACAAATCTCATGCAATATGGACAAAAAGAAGCCATAATTTCCTCGTGAACCGGCTCATTATCGAACGATAAGCCTCGCCCACATGCAACGTTCGTACTGCTGCATATTCATTAAGGAAGAGCGTTGCGTACGTCGGGTCATATTTACACTCATTACGCAACGAGTGTTGACCTTGCTTATCCATACCAGGGCCCTGTATGCCTGCCCTTCATGCTCACAACAAACTACCACCACAGTTTCCATACAATCTGTGCTGTACTGTGGGATATTACAGCCCACCTAGGGATCCGGAAATTCAGTACCATGTCCCTATTCACAACGCTGTCCATGTCTTATCATGGAAGCACTTTATCCGATGTCTTACACTGTGTGCATAACAGTATAATGTTGTCTGTATTTGAGGAATACTACTTGAACATATTCTGTTGAGGAGTGGCATCACAGGTTTGTAAAATTTTCGTTTCCTAATAGGGGATAAACCGATCGTAGCAGTTGCTGAAGCACCAACAATGTCTTTCACATCTTGCTGATTCGAAAGCGAAGCAACCTGCTAAAGGCCAGAGTGCTACAATTCGAATTGCTGTAACTTTAACTTTGTATAGTACACCCCCTCAGTATACTAAATGTAGTTCAATGCAGGCAGTGTAGTAACGAGTCTCAGTAGTTCGTTCGTATTTTACAAACATTTTGCAAGTGCATTAGAAGGCGTTGGTTATTGTCTGACGTAATGTGATGAATTGATTTGATTGGTGGATTTCAAATCAGGGATGACGAAGGTGTGGTTTTGCATGCATAATTGTTTGGGTGAACAAATTTGTCAGTTGTTACAGAAAGGTTAATTACTTATTAATTAGTGCTCACCAGCTAGAAAGTTTTCCTCAGGTAGCTCTCTTTCATCGAAAGGGACCTGATCATTTGTAAAGCAGGATAGATTCAGTAAAAAGTCTGACAAACACAACATTTCCCTTTAAAAAGAGGACACTTTTCCAGCAATGTTTGATCTTATTTAAACAAATGGCCTTTAAAACCTTTCAAATTGCACCTTATAAGGGCCTTGAAGCAAGCTTTTGTCCCCCTGAACTAGTGTTGGCAATGGGTACCCGGGTACCCGACCAACGATATTGCTACCCGGGTAGAAAATTACGACCCAAGTAGCGTTTTTCTATGGTTTGCTTTTGATCTTGGCACGGTAATTACATCTTACAAAATGTTTTTCCCTACATCTCATTCAGGATTAAGTTGAAAGAAGTTTTTAGTAAATTTTGTAAAGCGTTGTGATGTACACTTTTTACCAGATCGATCCGATCAAAGAAGAAGAGAGGGGCCGATCACTGAAGTCAGATGTTGCAAGGTTACAGTTGGGCCGGTACCCGGCTATCGGACAGGTAATATGCTTGGGGTACTCTTCTACGAATTTCCTACCAGGTGCAAACACTACCCTGAACCCACTTGTAACTTTGGCCAAGGACAGCATCAGTTTGGACTTGGGGTTTAGCACTTAATAAATCCCCCCCTTTTTGAGTTTCTGGTGGAATCCCTATTAACCCTTTCATAGCCTGCAGCCTCAATTTTCCTATTGTGCCCTTTCAGCCAGCTAGCTAAACACTGTTCTTGACAATATTTGCAATGTAATATAACTTTTTACCTTAACAGAATTCAAAGTTGGTCTGAACATGAAAATTGTAAAATGTACATTCCTCTACCAGATACCGTTGTTTAAAATGCATTTCGGTCAAACAAATTCAAAATGGCTGCTGATTGCCTAAATTCGCGGAACTGGACCCTGTGCTAATGTATGAGCTTCATCTACCCCGAGATCGCAAATTTTGCAATGGAAAAGTATCCAGACGATTGACAGAGCCTCAATTATGATCCAAAATGTTCAAGGACATACTGTACCATACGAATCAATTCCACCGTCTTTTTTCTTCGGGGCCACCTTCAGAACTTCCTACGCTGATTAAAATATACGCACTGCTTATTCTGACAAATCCAAGGAGGCTGCCATTTTGTTTGCTGTGTATATCGTTACTACTTCAAGTTACGAAAAAAATTCCATTAGCACCACCCACACAAATTATGCATAGAAGCTATTCAGAAGGTCACACCAACTTCGGGGGGTATTTTTATAGCTCATTTAGGGCTTTTTAAGCGTGGTAGGTCAGATACGTAATAGTATGTAAATGGCTGTGAACGGTACATTAACTTGTTACATACTATTACGTATCTGGCTGTGAAAGGGTTAATTACATACTTGAATGCCCTCAGAGTAAGTTTTAAATACCCACAGTACAATATGTTTGTGTGCAGTACATGTTATGTGCAAAATGCAAACAACAGACTTATAACCTAACTATGCATATCGGGCCTTGCATCTGAAAATACAGCAAAGTGTTCTCAGAACCCGCAAACAAATATATTCCAGGCCTACTCTAGCAAGTAAGACAGAACTTCAAATCCCTATATTGTCATTTTTCACGTCAACTTTCATATAAAAACTCTTGCACTATACCTGCAAATATAAGTTGTAAGTCTGAGCTAAAATAATTCACAGCTCGTAATATCAAATTGCCTGGAAAGCAATTTTGGAAAAGGCAAAACTGCAATAAAATTGAAAGCTAATAATAATTTTTTTGTCAGCTGGGTGATTTTTGTTGATGGATAAAATAAATTTTCATTGTTTGTTAGGAGGCTTTAGACGCCAGTGAATATGTCTGTTGACTCATGTACATTATTGCAATATTGCTGTCTGCAGGCAGAACGAGTTACGCTACTTCTCACAGTCAATTCTGCTGGAACGACTTATCAATTACTTGTCGTATTAAAGTCAGATGTAACTGTATGTATATGGTACCACATTATTGTCTGATAGTGAGTATATACATAGACTACTGTAGCTGTGTAGCTGTGCAAAGGGGCGAAGCCGGGAGGTGTACAAGATGAAATGTCATCAGAATCATGACTGGCATTTATGATTGTGACTTTAATCATAAACTGCCATTAGTCTGTAGGAGTTAACTCTCACTGGGATAGATCAAGCTCTCCCAGATCTCTGATCATTCAGCGATGCATAAAACCAATCTCACAATACCTAAATCTGCTCCAGAGGTGATTTTGTTTCTGCTAGGTGTGAGATGGGGTACTGATTACTCCTCCATATTGTCTTTGTCCTCTCAGGGAGTTACTATCTCCCTGGTCCTCCTGACCATTTTCCATGCTGAGAACTTCTCCAAGTGTCACCTTGTCATCACAGTTATTGAGTTTCCAGTTTTCCTAGCCCTCATAGAGGGATGATGCAGGGGAAAAGGTTGGGGTAGACAACACTGGGGCCATTTTCTATGCATGCTAAATTGGTAACCTGCCATGGTCCTTTGTGTAATTAATTTGAGATTTCACAGAATATTTTTATGTGCAGTGTAACATTGCGACATGGGTGACGATCATGGGGGACATGGGGGCATGTCCCTCATATTTGCAGTGGGGGGGCCATAATATTAAATGCCCCCCTCCCAAAATTTTGAGATAAATGCAGAAAAAAATGTTGTTACACACCTTTTTGGTATGAATAATTGTGATATTAGGGAGAACTTAAGAACAGAAATTTATGTGATCTGTGTCCTCTAGAATGCTCAAAATTGCTTGGCTTCCAGGGGCTTCACCCCTGGACCCCAACAGGGCACCTATGGTGGTCCCCTGTACTTGAAGCATTGTGGCCAAAGGCAACAAGCATTCATGCACTTGCAGGGTTCCGCCATTAATTTTAACAGATCGCTGCCCCTGATTGTGATCTTAAGCTGTGTCATTTTCAAACCACCCTGTATGGGTTGTAAAGAGCCCTCATAATCCTGTTTGCCTGGTAATTTTGTGTTGAGGGACACAGTTTAAAGATTATGCTACTCGCACACACTTTCGAGATGTTAAACACGATATATCACGAGCTCTGACTGATCGTAGTCACCAAGAAAATCTTGTACATCTCATGGTGTGCTACCAGTAAGGCACAAGGTTTCCAAGAATATAATACAAATTTTGTTCAAGGCTAGCACTGTACAGTACATGCACGTTGAGACTAGGCGACAGCACGACCTTTTAAAGACCTTCACACTACCCTAATACAAGCCTAGTATGCTCTCTGTGACCTTAAATGAGACCACAGCCAATGTATGCATTCTTGATACTTTCACTGCAGAACAGGCCCTTCAACCGGCCAAAATTAGAGTACCCTCTGGTGTGCCACAAATCACTAAACTGACAGCAACATGTCAGACTGGCAGCTCACCACTGACCTGCAATACAGAACTGTTGTAGTCACGGTCATTACAGTGGTCACTTTGCTCAGCTGAAGACAGCGGCATAGCTGCATAGGCGAGAGGAGGTGCAGTGCAGGCGCCAAGCCAAATGTAAGATACGGATTAGGACATGGCTCCTTCGGCGGCCAGAACATTGCTTCTATGAAGCATTGATGCAGGAGCTGGCTCGGGATGATAGGTCTGGCTTCCAGATCTTCCAGCAGATGGACCTGAACTTGTTCCTGGAACTCCTGGAATGCTTCGGTCCAAGAATCGAACGGGAAGTGACGTTCTTTGACACATGACCAATTCCGCACCAAATGTTGAGATGAACTTGCGATAAGCATGTGTTGAGCACATAATGATTGAAAGAGGCAGGTACTAAGCTCGTTATAAACTTGTGGTATGCTCAAATTTAAGTCCAGTCAAGGATGTGTGAAGGATGTATTTTGCTTCCATCCTCGTGTTAAGCTCGTACTGATTGTGCTTTGTGAATATCTCGTACTATGTACATACCGAAAATTATTCTACAAGGATGATTATGTGCACTGCGCAAACAACTTGTGCCAAGCACGATGTATAATGAACACAACACTATGTATCACAAGCACAACAAATGCACATCACGCTGACTCAAGATGTCACCAAAAATTTTGAGCATTTTTAAAAATTTTTGGCTGTCCACCAACAAGCATGATCTGTTCAGGATGTATTACATTGTATGCCAAGCTTAGTACTGTACGTGCTAAGGACGTTATGACAAGAGCTCGAAGTGTTCAAGATGGCGTAAGGGTGTGAGTAGCATTATGGATACTGATGTTTTGCATACCCTGCTCCTTATTTGTGGAAATAGTTTCGAGACCATATTCAGTTCTGCACTGAACTACAGTATATGCTTTTAAGCTTAATCATAAGACTCTTTACTTGTTCCTTGGTACTTAATTATTAAGTTGGCTGTGTTTTTGTTTTTAAGTGCCTACAGCAGCTATATTTTTATCTTGATTTGGCAAAAGTCCAATGTATTATTTATTATTATTAATTGTTATTGTTGATTCTTCCTTCTGAACTATATGCATTTGCGTCAAGACTTATTTCTGTACCTGTTCCTTGGTATTTAATTATTAAGTTGTCTGTAGTTTTGTTTTAAGTGCCTAGAGCAGCTACACTTTTGTTCCTGATTTGGCACAACATAAGTCCAATGTATATTTATTGTTGATTAGATCTCCCCTTTGTTTTATCTAATCGGCTAAGAAATCAGTGTGCATACATAATGTTTACTAATACTCTAATGTATTGTTCTGTGAGTACGCTTTCGTTACATTCTATTGTTGAATTGAGGTGGTAATAGAGGTCTTAGTTGCTTTCCATTCTCATGCCTTTATTCTCTTCCTACATTATCACCTTTCTTAAGAAATAAGGCTTTATTTGTATATGAAGTTGATATGCATATCTTTTTGTGTTCACTTTTCCTTCCAATTACTGTAGCTTACACTGGAAATAATTTTTAACCAACTGTTCTTATATATAAGGCAGGGCAAAAGAATTGTAAAAGGCAAATTTTGACATGTTTTAATGAACAGTAAACCTCATTTTATCTGAACTGGGCTTGCAATTTTTCTAGATTAGTATCCAACACATTAAGTACCCACCAAGCTTTCAGAGCATTAGAAAGGCAAAACTCAGCAAAAGTTTCAGCAGAAATACATTAATTTCTCTGCTATTACACAGTCATGATACAGTAAGATGTCAAGCTGTGTAACTTGAAACATCATGCATCTGGGCAGAAAAACACTTTTTAACTCGTCGAATTTGGAGGAAAAAATTTTCCGAGCTTGTTTTGAAATTCTTGCAAGGAGGCATGAGTTGTTGCAGGCTCCAGAATGCTCCATCGTGAACATAATACACATTAGAATAGCACAAGACCTTGCTTGAGTGGCACTGAAAAGTGAGTGTCAGATAGGGCCGAGTTTGTACAAAAATAAAACGACAGAAAATCTTACGAAAATAATGCAAATAGCTGTCTGAGAGTCTTAACTACACATGTCCTTCCAACGTCATGCCAATGTCATATTCTGCATCAGTGGCGGGGGGGGGTCCATAAAGTCGGGGGGCTCATTCGCCCCCCCCGACGGACTCAAATTGCACGTTGGTGCTCTTTTTAGCTTTTTATCGTATTGAGACATAGGGTGTCTATCTATGTCAAAGCGCCCCTACAGGCCATTCTGGCCCCTCTGACCAAATTTCCCAGCTCTACCACTGTTCTGCACAGTCTCAAGACCGCATACAGCTTCCATCCAACACATGCACATTTAGTGTGTATAAAGCATTTGCCATTCTGGAGATCTGTAGGCTCAAATTTTTTGAATGAAATCTTTGGATTTAAGAAGTCTACAAAATTGTTTATCGAAAAATAATAACTAAATACTTTTTTAGCATTTTTGCTTGAAGTTTGGTAGTCATATTACAATAATTGGGAAATGATTTGGGCCTTTGGCACACTTTCTTTGGATCCCATGTACAGTACTTGATGCCAAACCCTGAAACCTTGTTTATTTAGACTTTTTTGTTTTCCAGACTACCTTTTGTCCCTAATGTGTTTGAATAAACAGGACATTACTGTATTAACAAAAGATAGTCTACGGGTGCTTTTACACTAGATCCGGATCTGATCGCGTGCGCGGGGTGAGATCCACTGCTCAAGATCAAATTTGTAGTGTAAATGCAGATCAGATCCAGATCTGATTGCCCGATTTTGATTCTGGTAAGAGGGGAGGATCAGACCCCTGTAGGCGATCAAAACTTGTATAGTGTAAATGCTCTAGGATCAACGGTGACCCGAGATCAATGGTAACCTTACATTGTAACATAACGAGAGGAGTACTTTCAAAGTTGTACATGCCACCGGTTGGTCTATGCATAAGCCTACACCTGTGCTTTCTCACTTTTTTGTTTACATTTTGATGCGCACGCGCGTGTGCTCCTATTTGGTAATTCATTTGAAGGCCACTTCCGCTGAAGCACGGGGGAGGATCAGAGTACGAGACAAGTGTAAATGCACCAGGATCAAGCCATATATGTGATTCGATATACTGATAAAATCGGGCGATCAGATCGGGATCTAGTGTAAAAGCACCCAAAAAGGCAAACTCTCTTCCAAGGAGCACTTGTAACAACAATTCTCTACACCCCTGCAGTCTGTGACCATGCACCCTCTTCCAATAATATATGTGCAGTGATTCTCAGCTGGAAAACTGAATGTTTTAGACTGTCATCTTGGAGTATGCACATAAGGAGGGGAAGGGATGTCCCCTTCCCCTTTTGAAAAAAAATTGAAGATTTGAGGGCCCTTAGAAACAATTTGATGAGCTACATTTTGTGCATTTTTGAAGAACATTTTTGGAAAAAATCAAGAGTACAGTATATATATTTGAAAAGTCTGATAAATTTAGCAGAGTAGTCAGATTTCAAGGGGTTCTAGCCTTGAAAAGTTGAAGGGGGGGAATTAAGCACATGTTAGGCCCTATACATTTTCGACTCGGTGGGGGCTGATTTGATGTCCCCTCACTACTTCCTGTGCCTATTGATTGACTTTGGAACCATAATTTGACTAAAACTGGTGACTTAAATTGTTATACAATGCGGTAAGTTATTGGAAGCACGCATTGGAAGACAATGTCTCAACTATCGTCTATATTTTTAAGTGTCCCAAATAGGAGAACTTCCTCAAGTTGAATCATAGCATTAGCCATGCAATGAAATCCTGGGTGTTCTTTTTATTAGTTTGCTTGGACAAAATGGATGCAAAACACCTCATCTGTAGTATGAAAGAGTGGATAAGGTCACTCGTAGAACTCGAGTTTCAGTTTCAGTTTAATAGCCAGTCATTGTACAGTAAAAGACATCGAAAATCAGAACTTTCCTAGGGCTCCAATTAAAAAAACAGTAACATAAAACAGACAATCAACCTATTAAAACAAAATAAATCAAGACAAAACAATAAAACTAACTATGATTAAACAATTTTACAGCTACTGGGAAAAAAGTATTCGTAACATATCAATTGCCTAACGCTCTTTCCCATGCAGTACGACGGCTCACGTAACCTTCCAGCCACTCACGTATAGCCATTTACCACATATCACTGTCTTCTTCTTCTTCCAGATTTATGCCTTTACCTCCATTCTATCAATTTGTCTCTCTCGTCTTTTGAAAGATCTTTTTGTTTTCTTTCCAATGATACCAGACTCATAAGCTAGATTTGCTGTTCTCCGTCGGACTCAGGGTTTAAAGAAGTCTACTCCTTCAATTTTTGCAATTTTGTAGGTAACGGGGTTTGCCACAGTGTTTACCTATACGTCAGAGCCCTGAAGAGTCCCTACTTTGAAAGTCGTGCTACACACCTTTAACCAATTTCCTGCAAGTTGTCTCTCATAGAATTAGAAAGATAACAAATTTTTCTTCCTATCCATATAAACTGCATTGCCATTGGTTCTTTTCCTTCATCGGACCAGGGCAATATCGAATGAGAATCTGTGTCATATTTCTAGCATTTCCTTCTCTCTCCTCATTAATCCTTGCTACGTAGCAGGCTGTATGACATATTCCTTGTTCACTTGGGAAGCAAGGAGTCTGAACAAACAGTCCGCTCCGCGGGTAGGTTATATCACGCTGGCACAGTACACAATAAGTGCATACAACGCTCAGTGCGGTCAAGCTCCGCACACACTCACAGGAATTTCATTCGCCAAGGACAGCTTAGGGTGAGTCATCGATTTTAGCGATAAACAGTCACAGTCGAATTTCTAGTAGCCCACACTGCTCTTTATGTGGCGAAAAGGAATATATATATATGAAGGCTTATCACCCTTAAAAGTATGAAGACGGCGATTCAAAGGTAAAAAATTAAAATAACCATGAGCAGGGTTGGTCGGATCATTCCTGATCTTTTCCATTTTCTTTGTAGTTCTTTCTTAGTAGATCAAATCTAATGATGGGAGAGTGGTACCAATGATCTTTTCCACAGACCGAATTGCAGAAGAAAGTTTGTTGACATCAGATTTGCTGACATGGCCATACAGTAATTGAAGTAGTTAGGACGCTCTCTATAATTGCTGATAAAGTTGACTAGAATACATTGATTAACTCCATAGGCTTTTAATTTACGTTAAAAGTAAAGGTGCTGATTAGCTTTTTTCAGAATTCAGAGTTCACAGACCAAGAGATGTGCGTACCCAAAAATTTGAAGGAAGGTACTTGCTCAACTACAGTACCAATTGAAAGTGGGGGTATGGGAG
>WURT03128432.1:0-11567 GCA_009936505.3 Holothuria glaberrima | reverse complement strand
GGTCATGATACACAAATTTGAAATCGTTGTGAAAGGCCTACTCCTCAACTTTCTTTTGAGGGGTAGGTTGTGCCCATTGAAAACTTCTACAAGGGTCCAGGGGCCACGAAATGGACCCAAGTTAGTGTGTAAGTCAATGGAGGAATAATTGGTGGTGTGCTACCATAAGCAAGGACTCCAAACTTAAAATGGCGCGGTGACTCCTCATGGAGGCCAAAATATCGGGGCGGAAGTGTTGATCACTGCTCAGTCGTTAGGAAAACAAACAGGCAAATAAATGTCTTACAAAAGTATTGATACTTACTATTTCAGAACGTTGTTTATTTAAGAAGTACCACTCCTCAATGACGTCCACCTAAATAAGAGTAAGTTATTTCTTCATCTCGGCATTCCACATATGCACACTTGAATATGAACGCAGAATGACTGGGTTTGTAAGTTCATGGACTTTCATTGGTCAGTTTCTATGGTATCTTTAAGTGACGCACTTTTATATGCACGTTTAATTTCTCACGCGCTCACAACGGGAAAGCAACTAGTGCGTTCGTTCTCCATGCACGCAGTACACAGAAAAATGTGTACTGCGCGTATAGAACGCGTTGGAAAAGTGCACGCACGCTTAACTCTTTCAACAATGGAATTTTTTTCTGATGCGGTCTAAGTTTTGTACGCAGATCAAGGATGAGAACGGCGCGCATATCAAATCCACACTTCAGCCCCGATATCTGCATCTCTCTGAGGAGTCAATTTCCCGCAACAGTGTAGGTATAGGAGTGTAGTATCTATGCTTATAATATCTTTGGTTACGCTGGTACTTTTCAGGTCCTTAAACATGCAACTATAATTAGTTAGGTTACTGCTATTTCGAGTCAGGTTTTAGCCGATATTTCATACTAGCAAACCTTTTTTTTTTCTTGGGAGGGGTAGATTCTTGGATCCATCATTATTTTTTGTGACCTAGCTGTGGGAAAATGGGTGCAATATAGATATTTCCATATATATGCAGGAGGTTAGCTTGACCAAGTTCTCTTCATACTCGTTTGTTTCGTTTATTAATGTGGTACAAGAGATGTCAAATATGTTTGTGTTTATGGAAACAAAGGTTCAGTATACTAAATATTATCAATGATATGATTTTATAATTGGATGACGAAATGTTGTGACAGCAAACAGCCATTCTCTTCATTTAAGACGTCAGTGTAGATAAGCGTTACGTATTGTGTAGTTAAACGATTTTGTAAACAAAATAATTGAAATCATGAAATATTTCAAATTAAGGTCCTGAGAGAAAATAAATATGATAAGTACAAAACACTATCAAAATTAAAACATAAGGTATACTTTCAACAAAGCACTTAATGCTTATTCTTTTCGATGTTTATGGAAGCCCTTGCATCTCACGGGTGGTACTGATATCACTTTGATATGATAGAGATTCTGATTGAAATATAAAATGATAAACACATCTTTCAACCAGATGATGTCACTTCACGGCAGGAGGTGCGTAGTAGGCTCGATTTATTTCTTTATTTGGTGAAGTACTGGTGTCATACTTTATGTGTTATGATTTTGATTCTTAAAATTCAATACAATAAGCAAGGTTTAAATTTTAATTTAAAAGGGGTCCTACGCAGATAAGGAAGTTAACATCTTCAATTCGCCTTGTTATGAATGTTTTATGCAACCTCACAAAGTTGCAGTTTAAACCCAAGTAACGCAGTCACGTGTTATGGAACGTGATGGTTTACCGAAACACAAAACAACAAACCGTAACACTCGTAAATGTTTCTTTTGAACTAGCCAAACTCTGATTGGGAAAGACAGTAATTTCGATACATATCTACAGGCTCGGTGATACCTTGCCATGCAAACTAAAACGAATATGCCTAATTAGTAAATCGAATTTGTGCGTACGTGACATAAAGTGGCTCCCTCTAAAGAATCCTACGTAGGTGACGTCACTTTATACTTAAACATTAGTTAAACATCCCTTACAGCTCCCTGCTCAGAGTAAGCCATGTACGGGGAACAGTTAACGGCTGTTGGACTGTAGAAATCATACTTTGAGCATGAAACATGGGCCAGTGCGCACTCGAAAGAATTTTTATGACTGGCTAACGCTAACCCTAATCCCAAACTAATCCCTAACCTTAACAAAGGATACAATCGATACAGTACAATACCATCAGCCAATTAGAAAATATCTTGCGAGATAGTGCGCATCAGCTGGGGCACATTGTAGTTCCAATTATGAATGAAACTTTTTTTTTTTAATTGAAAAAGTTAAAGTATCCAAATAGATCTGTAGATTGAAGACGGATGTTTGCGGTTGGATCGACTTCTCATTTTGTCTGTTTGGTATTCGAAAGAACAAGCTGTTTATTGCGTACCTGAAGCCTAAAATTAACAAAAGATATGTTTCAAAGCTTAAAAATGCATTTAAATGTTCCAACGTTCATCTTTATCTAACATTCCTGAGCTGAGATATAAAATGTTGAAGTTTCCTAAGTCAATTTAAAATGGTAGGTTGCGCAAAAATTGTGATGTCATTCTTGTACTACTCAAATAAACGTCTTTCTTTTTCTGGTTTTTTTTTTTCAACAGCCACTGCACCAGTCTCACTGTTATAGGGTAGCTTGACTATACAAGCCCTCTCCATACAACATGCGATGCAAGGGAAGAGTTAATGTTTCAAGGTCATATAAACATCTTAATTTCAATAGAACACAAAAGTAGGAAATGTGAGTTTTACAAGAACATCAAGTTATTGTGCAATCGACTATTTCAAATTAAGTGAATAAATCATTGGATAGTCGCTGTATGAACCGGCTTTGTCCCAAAGCATATCGACATTGGCATACCTTTACCGTAGATTATAGCAAAGTTCCATGCAAAGGCAATTAACCAAAGAAAAACAAAGAAAGAGACGAATGTTTTCTAAGAATTTTCCTTCTTTTTCAGATGTGCTTAATCATCAATAATTGTTGCAAATTGTTACCAAAATGTATTTCTAAAGCACTCTGATAGTAAAAACAGGGTGGTGTGAGGAAGCGAAAATAAAACACAATACATACTTCAGAAGAACACAAATACGCTATAATAAATACGCACCATGCGTGAAAGTTCTATGAACCTCACTATGTCTCATAATGGTTCATTATTTTCCAATATCATGCCTACAAAGGCTACAGACTAGAAGCTGCAGTAAAAAGGGAAATTGTAGATTATCTCGGAGTCGCTGAAGTTGATAGGCAGGTTAATCGACTTCTATATGCATTTCAAGCCAAATTTAATGCTTGCAGAGATGTAATCCTGATTGGTTATTTCTTTGTACTTGAGTATATATTTGCCTGTTTAAAATCTAACAATCTGTTTAGATTAAAGGCGTGTATAGGTGAACTGTTGACTTTTCGCAACTGTGTCACAACCTTATTTTATAGGACATCGTTTATTGAAATCGGAAGCTCTAGATAAAATTTTAGATATTTGTGCCTTGTAGAGATACCCAACCAAAGGCAGGGGCCACATGTTATTAGAATGTGTTGAAAAATTCTCTTTAATAAATAAAATATTATATAGTTGTCTTACTTGGTACAGTTGTTCAGGATATTACTGTTCTGTGAAAATATTAAAATCAAATCTTATTGAAAGTGCTGACCTTTCTCCAATTGCTTCATTCAAGTTGAATGAGGTATCTGTGGCTTCACCCTTGTATTTCCACCTAAATTAAGTGTAAAGGTCATTGGTTACTTTTATCATATACAATTTAGTCAAATTTTTTTCCCTTTTACTCGAAATCCACACTCTAAAAATTTGAACCCAATCCATGTCGGAGAGGCAACTGTCCTGATCATTTTGCTTGAACGTATTTGGATGAAAATGATTCAGTCTGGATCATTTTATCCAAATCTGATCATATTAATGATCGGGATTAGGGGTGCCTTTCTGATCCGGACGCTGTTGAAATAAGCATGTAACTCTTGCTTAAAGCATTTAACACTCAACCTAAATGTCACGATCACGTTGATCATAGCACGTCAGATCACAGTAACACCAAACCATTCAATTCTCAAACACTGAATAAGGCAAGTACACCTCAACTTACGCAATTGGTACAGAAACAACCAGCATGCAGTATTATTGCACGTTTTTGTGACGCCAAGATGTTGGTGAATATTTGTTAAATTAATAGTAGTGATTTGGCCGTGGTGAACGTGTTTGTCGTAGCAATTATTCTGGTCTCCCTTCAAACAAGTTTAGGATTGACATTGTGATACTTCTGTTTACTCTCATTGACGTAGATAAAATGGCAAGTAAGGAAATATTATAGAAGTTACAAGCCAGTTACTTCTGCTAATGAGTATTCACAAAAAAGGTCAAATTTTGAAAAAAATATATAATGAGAAAGAAAAAAGATATTCAAATGATTTCGACGAATTTTTTATCACAGCGTTTTAATCTTAAGGTGTGAGGATCACAGCTCTTTCGTTTTTGTGCCCATGCATCTTAAAATTCAATACGGTTTCATCAAACAACCAGTGATGAGTTAGTTAAATGAGGTTTTACGGCTCAGTTTCTAACCAATAGGTTTAAGTTGGGCCGGCCACGGCCTTTTCTCCAGTTGTGGCTCAGTGGCTTGTTTTCCCTACTCCATTGCTTATGCTGAGCACCAAGCACAATGGCAGTAGGTTCCATTTTTAAAGTCTTTGGTATGACCCGGCAGGGATGAGTGACAAAGAATAGGGGATGTGATTAAAACGATAAAGGCTTCTATTCATCAATTTGGTGCCTCTTTGACTTTTGTAATTTCACAAACCCCAGTTGGGATACCGTTCCAATAGTCTAATCTGTAGACAAGAATACATGGACCATGGTTCAGCACATCAGTGGGGGAGGGGTTGGAGGTTGACCCCCATGACCTACGCTTGAAGAAAAATGACAAAAAACACATTATCACTATAAACTTTATTACGTTTGAGGCAAAAAAATTGCACCATTTTGCATCTAGAGACCCTAAAAAAGCCCTTTTCTCCAAAGGGGAGGGACACCTTCCCCTATGTCGCACTCCAACCCCCATGACACAATCCCGGCTACGCTACTGCAATACTTTATCGTCAGACAGATGAAATGATGTATTTGGCATTTTTTACAGAGGAAAAGAAACCGAAGTTCTAACATGCGTAACATGATCACTTATTGAAACAATTTTTCTTTACAAGAAATTCAAGACAAATAGCAAAAACTTCAACAGCTCCTCAAAAGTGGGAAACATGACCATGGCCAGAACTATTTGAAGAGCGAAAAGCGCCTGACCAACCCTAGATGTGTAGAATCCGGGACTCACTTAAGGTCCCTGGAGATTTTTACGTCAGATGATCAGTAGTTAACTTTCCGCATTTGTCCAACGATTTAAATCCATTAAATGGCTGTTTCCACCATTTTCGAGTTTTAGTTTTATTGAATTAGTTATATTGAAAGTTACCGTCAGATGCAAAATCTGTGTTCTAAAATGGCGTAAAAGATACTTGCAATGGATCATGAAGAGACTTGTAATACCAAACCGCCTGAAGTCTCAGTACAAGGATGGGTGACTTCTCATTCCCTTTATGCTATTGCGGTAAGGATGTGGTGATTGCTACTTAACTGCTTCAAGCGAACTCTGTTTATGCCCACCATGTTATTACTTTACAAACTCTCACCTATTCTGTTGTCACGCAAAGTTGCGACTATTTTAAAGAAGACATTGAAATTTCATATCTTCGAATAGTGCGCCATCACTTATCTCCAGTATGTCATCATGACAGAAATGCAAAAAGATAAGTGGCTACACGTCTGCTTCCAGTTTGTTACAATTTACCATGGGTGACTTTAATGAGTAGACATAGCGATCTGACCAAACAAGAACATCGCTAAACAGCTCATTTTATCTGCTGTCAGTTGATAGAAGAGTAAACTACACGGGGTATTTTAGAGACGTTGGCAACTGCAAATACTGCAAACACGTTAAACGTCTTTAGCTCGCAATACACTGTAACGAAGTGACCACCACAAGACAAGGATATCTTTGGGGAAGCGTTTGTTGTAAGGTCCAAGGTAATTTATAGGGTGATTGCTTTTCAAAGAACTGCTCATTTACATGAAAGCTTAATCTATGTCTTGCCGTTGAATTTCTGCAATGGATTTTCCCTTTACGGTGCAATTTCATTAATACAGGACAACGCGAAGTTCCTGTAGATACCTTTGGTGTATTTACTGTTAAGGAAGAGAAAAATTCTTCAATTAAAATGAGACTAGGAAAATTGTTGAAGATACTACAGGTGTACAGATGGAACTGACCTATTGCAGAAAGATCTGGATACTTTAAAGTTGTCATGGGAACAAAACCGAAGTAAGATGTTTGTCCTATTGGTGATGGGTTACAAAAAATCGCTTCGCGTTCATAAAGTATCCATACATTCTACCTACAGCTGTTTTTGGTGTTTTCAGCTCCCAGTTATATTTAGTTGCTTTATTAGCTGGCATCGGAGGAATTTAGTGATAACATTTCTTTCGGTTTTAAGTTTTTAAAAAAAGCTACCAGACAGAAAACTTCACAATAAGCGGAATTTTTGGATAAAAAGACCAAAGGCATGCAGCCTCTTAGAGGTACTTTCTTTGCTGAATAGACCGGAAATAACTCTTGTAGATGAGAAAAGCTTTTCAGTTTTACGGTGACATTTTTATGAGATAAAAATGAAAAGTCTATGGGAAATTTGACTTGGAATCTTGCAAATATCGATAGTTTACATTTTTTGCCGATACGATCAGTTTTGCGTGAAATTTCTTCATACTCAAAGAATATGCATCCGAATATAGCGTTGACTATAATGTGTAATCGGAAAAGGCCACATCAAGCACTGGAAAAAATGCGATAAATATCGTTACTCTGGTTGAAAGCACGTAATTCATGGAGACCTCGTAATCTGCAGTACAGTGTACATAAGTGTGGAATTTTTGTACATTTTTGGAAATATTCTTTGTTACGTAATCGGGATGTCTGCCTTGTAAACTGATTTTTTCGTGTCTGATGTTCATCATGCACACAGAAATTAAAAGTCCTTACCAGTTCACTTTTTAAAACCGCATCAAAGTGGAAAGAATACATTCGGAAACAAACGTAGGTTGCTATAGTATTGACAAATTTAATCTCGGAAGGGAAAAATAATCAAAATTTCTGCATTTAAGCTGTTTAATTTCTTCTTCGCCAATGGAAATGGAGTCTTCAATAATTTCAGAGCTTCTGCAAATCTTTTCTGTATGAAAGCTTTGTTACCCTTGGATAGTTATAACAACTTTCTCTTAGCCTTTTCAGAAATACTAAAAAAATGATTGCAATGAAATGCTCTTTTCAAGCAGAAAGGACTAAATGAGAATTATTAGTCCGTTGAGCTTGACAGAAAGGACGAAAAGGATGATGGGTAGGGACAAGAAATGCTGAATATGAAGAAGAAAGCCATTTTATATTTGGGTTCTTCTTTCCTGGTCTTAGCATGTATTTTTACTTCCAACACAACCCTCGGTTCTGTCTCAGAGGTCGGTGTCCCTCTCCCATGGGACAGGAGAGACAGTTTAGCCTACCCGTTTATGGGGAGTAGACTGGTCGGCGCAGTGGACGTTGCCTTGGACACTTTGAACAAATATGTTTTGCCTGATGACTTTCCCCTTGGAGTTATATACAAAGACACAAGGTGCGACAACATTCGGGGAAGTGGTGCCTCTGTGGACCTCTGGCAGAGCAATGTAACCGCACTTATAGGTCCCCCGTGCTCGTCACCCTGTAACACGGTTGCCTATTTTGCAGCATATGCTCAAATTCCTATGGTGTCGTGGTTTTGTGCGGAGTGCAAATTTACAGAGTCGGAGAACTTACCTTTCTTTTCACGCGTATTCCCACCATTTACGAAAATTTCAAAGTTAAGTGCTACTGTAATGCAACATTTCAACTGGACAGTGGCAGCACTAATAGCCCCACAAGATACAATGTGGGAGACTCTAGCCATCGAAATCAGTGATACTTTCGAAGATGCTTATTTAAAGGAGGTAATAGAACCAGAGTTCATGTATAAAGGCCCACTCGATTACAACCTAGCTGAAACTATTCTCAGCAGAGCAAAGGATATCTCACGAAGTAAGTGTAGTTTACTGTTTCCCATGTCTCTTTAAAATTTCAATTTTCATGCGGCGGTGAGCTAGAATGTGGGGTGAGCTCTCATTGGACTCGTGCCCCCATCCAAACGGTTTGCCAGTTAAACTTTTAAAATTCTAAAAATTCGTTAAAGTTTTTACAGGGGTAAGAAACTAGTATATCCCAGGTCGAAGAAAAGCCTTTCATCTTCCTGCGATCTGTCGGAACATATTCTTTGTACCCTTCCTGACTACATTCCATCTGAGACAGTGGCGTTCCGCTGGACACGACAACAAACTTTGCAATTCAGAAAATTTAGAAACTCTGAAATACACTGAAAATCCAAAGTCTACCAATGTTCCCGTTCAGTGTACAGAGTAAAGATTCAATTTTAACGTAGTCAACGTAGCAGGTCTCTTTGGTGTCTTGTCGGGCTGTTGGCCCCTGGTTTTCTCTCAGCGATGAGTTGAAGGAAATTTTTATCCTTTCGGAGGGCTGGTATCTACCTAACTTCGTGGCCGAGGTCCGCTTTAATGATTGTTTAAATGTGTGCCCACGCTTTCAGTATATATAAGGTTTCGATATGGTTTCTTGTCAGAGTGGTGGCTTACCCATATCGGCAACAAGAAATTAACTGACACAAATTATTTATTGATATATTTATTATTTAAACTTTGCTTAAAAGAGGATAAAACTCGGTTAGCCAGGGTTTGTCTTCTCTGAGGCCTTCAGTTTCAGTGTGTAAAACTTTTAAAATGTGGTTACAGGAATGAACCTGAAGGCGAAAAATTAGAAAAGGTAAAAGTCAAAATTAAAACATAAGCTATTATAAAGAAATACTAAAACTTTCCACGGGGTCTAAAATAATTCAAATACATTATTAGGAATAAGGAAAACCAAACTAACATGTATCGGTTATCCCACTACTGACTCATTACCCCTAGAAATACGAGATTAAGAAGGGTTTAGAGAACCTAAGAGAATGCGGCAGACGCATAACTACGAGGGGTGCCCCTCAGTTGTTTCTTAGGCCTTCAATAAATTTGTGTCCTCAAAATGTGTAAGAATTATTAGAAAAATAAATGTGTAAAAAACACATTTTGCGCACGTATGAAATCAACGGCATTAATCCAATTTGAGAAAAACGAGAGGGATGGAGGTACAATATGCAATGTACAATAATAAAACGTATAGAACCCTTAAGAAAGGCACAATTACGCACATTTCGAAATGTGCTTTCTTTGAAAAGAAACAAACATAGCCTATGAAAGCTGACCGAAAATAATTTTCATTTGATAAGGTTTTCGTAGTAAAATAAAACTTCAGACCATATTCATCCTGCTTCAAATATTTTATAAGTTCATAAGATTGTCACGTGATCCTCTTAGCAGTGTTAAACCAACACAAGGAGTGGTTCCCTCTTCCTATGGCTTAAAAGAATAGTCTAGACCAAAATTTATGTTCAATATGTTACAGAGGGACGTATACTAAGCATTCTGTGAAATTTTCATTCATTTCCCACGTTTGGTTCATGAGATATTAGCAATTGAAGTGGACACATTTTCTGCCAAGCGTTAATTTAAAGCAAGCAGGTGTGATGCCATGGCTTCACATTGAAGGGCAATGGTTTGTTTTTCTTTAAAGTTTACTACCAATTTTATACAACAAAACTCTAAAATATTTATACCATAAATGTATCCTGAGAGGTGGAATTTTTAAAAATATGCCTAAGGGGCTAGATAGCGACCCTAATCAATTCAAGGTCAAAACAATAGGATGAAAAAAAAAAGAAATACAACACATTTGTCCTCATTGTGAAGCCATGACATCACACCTATTTGCAACAAGTTGACTTCTGGTAGAAAATGGGATAACTTCAGTTGCTAATATCTTGATTGATTGAATTGATTGAAAATTTCACCTGAATGCTTAGAATCAATTTCTCTGTATTACATCAAAAATAAATTTGGGTTTGGACAATTCTTTAAATTGCTCAAAAATAAGCCCAAAACACCTTTTGGGGTCTTTTCACCCCGTAGTCATTGGTCAGTTGTCCTTGACACCCTTCAGAGGTCCAGAGGCAGGTTCATGAGTCCCACGCCCATAGGGAGGCTTTTACGGGCCCGCCGTTACCTTGGAGTTATTGGGATAGGGTGTTCTGAAGCCGTCTTCAGAACGAAATCCAAGCTAGGCCGCCTGTATCCCATGTTCCTTTTATCTTAAAACCCCTGTCACACCAGGAAGGCGATCGCGCTACACTCTAGCGGCGACCACTGAATTATGGAAGCGCAGAGATGAGCGTGGTAGGTCTACTAGAGCGTACAGATGTCGCACAGAGGAAACTCGCTTGGTCTCCAGAGGAACGGTATGGTCGCCCTGGGACGCCTGACGGCGGCAACCGTTTTGTGCATGCACAAAGTGGTTCCTGAGGCTCGGCGCTCTGATCAGATCGCCGTAAGGAAGCATTGCGGTCGCAGCTGCAGCGTATAGCGAGCTTCATGAGCGCAATGCAACCGCAGCAAGGACGCGTGCGAGCGTATTGTGATGGCAGTCAAATTCGGGCCTTTACTAGCAATTCTTTACGGAATATGGCAACAGAAAAAACTGCTCTGTGCCCTATTTCATAAAGAGTTACGATTGATCTTAAGTTTGATCCGTCATGCAATCGTCCTATTGAAATCAAACTTAAGATCGATCTTAACCCTTTATGAAACAGGGCCCTGATTGCAAATTTATATTTATTTTGGTTAGACTGTTTTTAGGAACATACAATCATATTTAGAGTGTGATTACCTTTTTACCGTAGAAAAAGTCCTGTTTAGAAATTCATACTAAACTGATGATGAACTATCACATTGACAGTAACAAGGTGCACTGTCATATTTAGTGTTGGTGCCCATGGTAACCGTATGACTAATGTTTCCACATAATACACAAAATAACTGCAAAATAACTCGCTTGACAGTAGAAATACGAACAACTCGTTCTAGTTGGCAGGTCTTGCCGCGTGGACACATTGAACGTTTCGAGATCACATTGCAAATGTCGTAAGGGCGCAGCGAGATTGCGTTTGGTCGCGTTGAGCCCTGTGGGAGCACCGTGGGAGCACGGTCGAATTCATCACTGTACGAGATGGAAGTGCGGTGAGTCGCAGTGGTTGCGCATTTGAAGCGCAGTGAGCGCAATGGGAGCGTACTAAAGTCTCCGTTGTTGGACATTTTTAGAAATTTCCGGACAGTTTTCGGCCGTCGTAATGCGCTGTACCAAAAATTCTACCGCCTCTAGCCATCCGTTATTGAGAATCCTGCATTCTGATTAGTTAAACATGACCTGTTATTCTGCAACACACGGTCAGTAAAGGTAAAGACTGATAAAAATGAAGTTTTTCACACATTTTCGGTGG
>WURT03128422.1:0-11568 GCA_009936505.3 Holothuria glaberrima | reverse complement strand
GATTGATATTGAATTTACCTTGAAGTAATTCTCCTAACTGTTCAAAGGCCAGTCTCGAATGGCGATTCGAGACTGGTTTCGAATGGTTTTCAGCCAATTAGAATGCAGGAAATCAATAAAGGTGTTTATGAAGTTACATTTTAATTTTGGGGCATCACTAGAGAGGGGGAGTGATGATCGAGAGTGATCACCAGACAAGGTACTAAAGGGAGGCGAAAGGGCTTCCAGGAGGGAGAAAAAATTTTTCAGGGGGCCAAATGTGTAAAAGTGTATTTAGTCATTGGCAACTTAAAACTTTGTACTGGGCTTCCCTTGCCCCCCCCCTTGACTACGGGCCTGGTTTTCACTGGGTAAAGTACTCCCCTTTTTGCTTACTGTCAATGATGTGTTTCCCGTCCATACTACCAAAATAAGAGAACCTTATTTGGAGTTCACATTACATCATGTCACAGTCAGTCCCATTTATTCCTAATTCTTAATCAATTTTTATTTCGACCCTTGGTTTGTACTATAATTTCGAAAACATATACCATATTCAAGATATACGGTAGGCAGTTGTTTTCCATTCGGTGAGAAGTTGAACTTTTCATTTAAAAGCAATCATGCAGAAAACATGTAAAAAAGAAAGGATATCACCCACTGTGTTATACTGCTAGCCAGGCAATTGTATATTTACAATAAGATGCTTGTCATATTAAAATGAAGCCGCCTAAAATGGTGTCCGTCATACATTTCTTGGAATTTAACACCCTGAAAATTGGGTCGATTGATTTATTGCATTACCCACGAGGAAAATGTCTTCTCATTTAGGGCAAAAATATCCAGATTTGTACCTTACAGACTGAGATGGAATTACAAGGGATGATAGCAACATCTTACGTTTTCATTTTTGAGGGATGAGAAGAAGCGAAGTCTATCGTATGACAATATAGACAAATCGTTATCTCACTAGGGGAATAGAGTGGAAATTACGTTTTAAAAGAACGGGATGATATGAGTATGCTGAGATGAAAAAAGTTGGTAGAACTGAACCATCTGTTGAAGATGAACTTTTCTCATTTGATCTCAATTTCTTTACAGAGTTTGTAGAGATACAGCTGCATTGACTGCACCTAATATGAAAGAAGCCGGCATAATGTAATAAGAGCTCTTCAGAATATTTATGTGTTAAATATTTCCATCCCGTCTGTCAGCGTAAAGTTCATTTTAGAGTGTCCCCATAGTTATAACGCGTGATTAATGGACGGATAGAAGAGGAAAAGTGGGCGTAAAATCTTTACCGGAGCGAAGCTTGTCTCTTTGAGGTTAATTTAATGAACTAAAAATTAAATTAAAGTCAACATTTTTACTTGTTTATATAGTAAAATATCACGAAAGCTTTCAAGAACCCGCAAAGAATAAATTGTCGTAAAAAATGTACGGCCAATGGAGTACATGTTGACCTTGCTTTTACGTATTGCTTACATCGTCCTCAAACGTTTTCCTATTATCTAACAGTCTCCCTTTTCTACCCTATTTAAAGGGCTGTCTGCAGAGACCTCTCCAAATTTCTTGTACATTTGGAAATCGATCACTTTTTTCCTAGAATCTATATCTACAAACCTTGGAGCTATGCAAGCAAACACAGTTGAAGTTGATAGGAAACAATTTAGTATGCACACAAGTACGCTCGAGGCATTTTCTTTGATTAAATATACATTTGAATCCGTTCAAATATAAACCCTCTCTGTTGAATAGTTTCTCCGTATTTCTTTAGTGAACGAAAAAAAGAGAATATTTTAAATTTAAAGGATTTTCTAAAGCAAGATTTGATGAGATACAAGATGTTTAATGGTACAGTAAAAATAACATCTAAGTTTACAATTAGTGTACATACGAGTGAACCATGTAAGGTCATAAAAGGTTAATGATTTGGAATATGTGTATTTTGGAACGGAGATAGTTCCGTCACAACATTGGGATCCATGTAACTCGTAAAAAATCTGAATACTGTAAATCAGGATTGATATTGAAGATAAATATAGCACCTTTATGGCGTGTTTGTCACGACGTAAGTTTGCAAGAGGTCTTAAAACTGTCAGAGGCACAAACGTTCATGTCACGCAAAGCTCTTTCAAATCATTGTATCAGAAATGCATTGTTGAAGTCGAGACCACTGAGCCCCGAGACAGAAACTGCGCCCTTCAAGGACAAATGTGAGGTCAGATAATCATGAACAGATATGATGTACAGTGCAATTGACCTAAGCGTATGTCAAATTGTGTTACAACTTGTTGTAATATGGCACCGAATGGCAAACTTGATGACATGCATTCTAAGACGGGTTTAAACAATTACGAAGTGATTTTTGGAGAATTGACCTCCAGTTTGCATGGGATTATTGGAGAATTATCACTTTGCATTTAAAAGCCTCTGTCGGGTTGGCCTGGAAAAACCGTTCGGTGAGCTTACAAGGCTGTTCAGTCCAGGGCAAGGCTACAAAGGCCTGGCCTCGAGATTTCCATGACTACTGTCAGGGTACGGGGAATTCTTTCAAATGATTTAGAACTTAAAAACCTAAAGAGGAATTAATTAAACTACTCTTTCCTAATTTGATGTAAAAACACAAACAATGTATAAACAAAACATTGTATAAACGATTCATTTGAAAGGGTTATGGCATCCCCCAGACCAAAAAGATGCTAGCACTTTTCTCCCAAAACGTGTTAAGGAATATCCCCAGAGCTCTAAACACAGTTGATAGCTGTATTTGATTGACATTCATTCAAACAATACAGTTTTACTTTGGGTTGGTCAACAATAACTTGTAGTCTGTTACAGCTTTCCCGATTAAGCTCACATACTGTGCTTGACAATATTGCTCGAGCAATTTAAACTCAATGAAAGCAAGTATGGTTCTGTCCTAGTAGCTCTGTTTTAGACTTTAGGAGGTGTACTATAGACAGGAGGCTTGGTTTAAATTAGAGGGAGGGCTTGAAGTTAACTTAGTAAAGGGAGAATTGTTACTGTCTTGGGTGAGCTTAGACTAGAGAGCCTTTACTTTTTATGTCAATATTCTAATCGATGAAATAAAGGTCACACGATCAAACTGTTTGTTATAAAATAATGGGTACCAGCCACACAAGAAAAGAGTAGAGGTTTTATCTTTATTTGGGGGCATCTGTTGACGTTTTTGAAAAGTCGAGAGTTAAATGTTGACTTCAGATATGAGATATTACATTTCCCACAGGTAATAATGGAAATAGACTAGTGGATTGCTTTATTTTTTTTCTATATTTATACATATAGTTAGAAATAAGTCTTTCTTAAAGTCTTTCGAATGCTATTTGTTGAATACTGACACAAGTTATATTGAGAATCATTTATCATGTTAAGCTTGTCTAAGAGCTGTATACTAAATAACCAAGTTTACACAATTTGTACATCTGTCTATTTTCGTACTTTTTGTTATCATTCTGTTAGTGTATATAATTTCCTATCAGCAGTTAGTTTGCGTAATATCTATGCTACCTCTAAAAATCATAGTTCAGCTCAATCTCTGGAAGTTAAAACTCTGTATTTCAAGTATTAAAGTATCTATCAAACCTGTCGTGTTATATCGTGCTTTACTAATTTTTCTGGTCTTTGACTTCTGAATACCTCAAAGGACCTCTGCACTCCATTGAAAACAATGAGGTTCTTCCTCTCAATATAGTAAAGTCATAAAGCAAGTATGCAAAGTGTCCTATATTACTATCTTGAGATATCGTGTTCACAAGCAGTTTTTAAGGTTTCATATTTTCACCTCCAGTGACCTCAGACAATGTTTGACCTATACCAAAGCCAATGTTCTAATTAAGATACATCCACATGCCAAGTATGAAAAGCACGCATGCTCTTAACCAAGATATGTCGTGTTTACAAAATTTTCTTCTAATGAACTCCAGTGACCTCACATGACCACTGACCTTCACCAAAACATTTAGGTTCTCCTTCTTAGAATAATAGTTTAATATGTACCATGTTGGACAGTATCCTTCATTACTATCTTGGGATATGGCATTTACAAGCCAAGTGTCACAAACACACACTCATAAACACCCGGGTTTTTTCACACACTTATTGAGGATCTTATTGTTATCTTTATTGTGTTTGCTTCTTTAACCCTAATTTTACAATAGACTGTCTATTGTTTAACTTAGGAGGACTTGAAAAATCTGTTCCCTTCGGAGCACCTGGAATCTCTTTGTTTAGGTCCTCAGTCTGACAGTCAAACAAACACACACACATTCAGGTGCATTAGCGTACACTAGCTAGCGTGATTGCATAAGATCAAATAAGATGAAAATGTTTTAAATATTTAGCTGCAAGGCTGTATAATAATAGACTAATGGCAATGTGAGTCTGAGGCATCACTTCAAGGCTACTTGTTAGGAATATTTTATCTTTTATTTGCAATTGGTTTTTAGAGACAGCCAAAGTCTTTGGTCAAGGAATAGCAATTGAGAATATGTCCTTGGTTACAAATATCTTAGAAATAACGAACGAGGGATAATCTTCAAAAGATTTTTCCGCTTGGGTATAAATCAAGGTGATGTTGAGCGTTCATAATTTTAGCTCATAGCATTCTTGGCAGGAGATATTGATTCTCAATCTGATATTTTAAGAGGAATTAGACCTTGCAGAAAATCTAAGGTAAGTTAAGTAAAAGAGCATGATCGAACTTTCCAAATGCTTCATAAAAAAGATGTCAGCTGGCCAATATATATCATCCAGTGGAACGGGTGTAATTTTGTTCCGTAAGTTTTCGGTGAAGAAACGTGATTATCCATACGCAAGGAAAGATTAAGCATTGGGTATGCACATAAATGCTGTCTACCAACTAGCTGCGTTAAAGAGCCCCGGTTCATTAAAAAATACTCAATGGCTGTTTGCAAAGTACTTATCTTGGACTAAACATTCACTCGATTTGGGTTGTGAACCAGAATACTAAAGAGAGTCTAGGTTTTAAAGAACACCGGCTGTGAAGAGACCCCAAAATACGTGCTCTTGTACCAGTTCGGCTTGTACATTCATTCTCTGCAGGGAGTTTACGAGAATTTGAATGCAGGTAAATTAAATCTTACCTCACAAAAACCTAGTTCTGTGTCAAAATTGGCCATTAAAAGCAAATACTGTGTTAATTATCATTTAAACAAAACAGCAATGGACAATTTGGTAAAACTTAATAAAGTCATAGCAAGAGTAGAGAAACGCTTATTTGGTATCATTAAAATGGCTAAGTAGCGGCGAAACGCTTTCATTTTTAATTTAATATATTTTCAGGTTCTTTTTGTTCAATGAGCTTGTGCAGTGTTTTTCAGCTAATCCATATGTTTTAAGGTTTTGTAATGGAATCGTTACTAGGTTCCAATATGAAAGTTAATTTTTTTAATAATCACTAATATATGTTGTACACCTTACCTTCCCCCATGGACATGCATACAACATTAAGTGGTGAATTGACTCTTTATTATCATTTATTGAAAACTATATTCAAATTTCAGCTGAAACTGAAATATTTAAGGAAACTGGAAACTGGAATATTTAAGGGGGAAATGGTTAAAATTAATGCTGACTTTAAAATAAACAGACGTACATAAACACACATACAAACAAAACAAATCAATGTCTAACTTTTTGAGATTAAATGCTCTAAAAATAGCTTATTCAGTGGGACATCGAACGGCGATCTGGTCAAATGTCTGACTGCATTTGGTTTAAAGATCTATCCAAATCTGGTCAAGAGAAATGACATGTAGTCAAGTAAGATTCCAGCAGATTCCAGGTAGCACGCAATTGATTCAGTTTGATTTCAAATTAGAGGAAACCAAAATAAAGAAATCTTTTAACCTTCTAGCTTCTACTGTCTTGACAGGATGGCATGATTTTATTTAATTGTCAATGTACCGGATTAATAATTTTTGTTCTTATGTTGGAGTTATAAATAAATATATAAAAAATAAATGTAAGACAACGAATATCCTGACTAAGGATGACATGCTACACTATTTCGAAGCCACCAAGACTCCATCATCAGGCAATGTGAAGGTAGGTGCACACATATACTAAGGGGTGCACAATCGCTACGCATAGATAAGCAAAAGACAAACGAGGAGAACAAAACATAAAAGGAAGAAGAAAAGGAACAGAATGATAGTAGGAATTCAGAATAGTTCCAACTGGTAACTCACGGCATTGCTATTGGGATCAGATTGTAATTCTTTAATGAATAAACTCAGGTTTCATGATGAGACCTTCGTGATGAAAGTTGAACCCTGTCCACACATGGTCTCAACGTTAGACTTAAACATTTTTAAATCAGTCATTCTTGCCTTGTTGTTACCTGTGTTATTTGTTGTTACCTATAATAACCACTTTAGGGCACGGGCAAACCTAAAGCCTGTATGTCATACTGGGTTTTTGAGTGCCCCTTTTCATTGACTATTTTCTTATTTGTAAGTTTGGCCGTGACAACTATCCGTTGCATCTTTTCCACCCGATGAAAGGTTTAGACCCGAAACGTCGTGGACTTTTTCCCAAACTTTTAGGACTACTTACTTTTTTCGACCTAAATATATGTATATATATATATATGTTGTATGTACGTACATTTGGTGTAGAAAATTAGTCTTTGAAACCCCGACTAATACAATTACTTGCTACATCACTTTAAGCACGTCAAGAAAATTCACTCAAGTTATGAGTTCATGTAACGTCTGTTTGATTACAATTAACCAGTAGGCATTGTAACCTAATTTTTACTTTCTAGAACTTATCCCCGGCCTTCTGGTAAAGTTTGCAGTAAAACTTATGTTTCATGACAAGAATTCATAAAATATTGAATCAATTACATATTTCTGACACATACTAGGCTACATGCAATGTTTCTAACAATACCGGTAAAAACGCAGCTGTCCTGTAGTAAGGGGGAAAAGATGAGAACGCCCCTCCGAAATTACTGAGGACAAAAGTTACTATTGTCTTAATACAGCTTTGCATGGCTCTCCTCTGAAAAATGTTTCGGCCACAAACTATCGCTTCCTGGAACCTTTTGTTGTCTGGCTATGACCCTAAACACAGGGTGCCATTCCCATTATCATGAGGCGTTTACCTCCGTTACTGTACATCATGTTTACCACCTATTCATTTCCTCAAATGTTTGATGTTCAAACCTCACTGTTGTTCATTCTAGCATGAAAGTAACTAAACAAAAAAAAAAAACAGTCTCAAAAGTCTCATAATAAAATAGATCACATCTTTCTGTGTTTACATGCAAACGCCGGGGCTAAACGCCGGGTCAGAAACGTAAGCAACCAAACAAGCTTACCAAGAGATCGAGACCTATATAGCAATTGACAACTCTGACAGATATTTTTCTTTCCGCGATACATAACTTGAAAATCGATCCCACTCTGTATCCACGGTAGGGTTCTTACAATTGTAAATGATTCCATCCAACAAAGTAATACAGATATGTCTTGCTATGTGAGATAAAACAAAATGGCAAGAACGATTTCCTCAGACTAGCAATTGCACGAAAAAAAAGAATAAGTCACAATCTAGCGTATTCATCTAATCATCACCATTGACTAAATGCCAAATTCGAAAACAAACCTTTGAAGAAATAATTAAAACAATTTACTCACCTAAGCCGCTATGCACGAGCCATGAGAAAGATTTTCGCGCTCGCCAGAAGAATCGAAAAGGATGTTGGTCAGCCGAGTGATAATCGCTGTTACGCGGTCTCGACGAGTGTGATTCTCTTTACACACATACTGGTCTTATATGAATATTGTACAAGCCAACTCTATTCTTGGCGCTGTCACAGCATAACGTATTTCAGCGTGAGTTGATCACTTGAGATCTTTCATCCAGCGTACTATATACACGCCTATTCAAATAACACTTTTCTAGTGTCTATGTTTGTTTGATATTGTGCCCTCACAGAGGCTTATAATCTATTCTTAGACGGGAAGATTGGACGTATCACTTTAGCAGATGTAGTGCCTTCTATAGAAGAGAGATAGTTTCAATTTTATTTTGCTTTAGGTAATTTAACGATCTGGCAATATCAACGGTTTGCATACGAAATAGGTTCTTGACGAAGTTCTAGTTGAAATTATGAACACGAAGAGAATAACCTCATAGTGCTAATGATGAGAGCAAGCAGATTCTTATTTCATGCACTAGTCAGTTTACAAAACTATATTGTTATGTATGTGGAAATTTAATAGAAAATTGTCATACCATGAACATCAATTAAGAATCCGTACAGAAACGTAAGATTTTTTAATTTCAATAAACTATTTTCTTTACAATGAAGGACCATTTAAGATATTTTCAGGGACTTGATTTGAAAGCGGGAACAATTTAGAAAAATTTTATGCGGTGTAAAGGTATGTAATTTCATTCATTCTTCACTCATTATTTCTTCACTAATGGAACATTTTCAAAAAAAGCCCCGTAGTTACACTATTGCATAAAGCACTACGAAAGGAGGGCGCTGCTGAAAAAGAAGGGCCTTTCTGCAGCTTTTTCTGTTTTTAATGTTAGGGTTGACAAGCCACAGCCAAAAAATATAAATCACTACGAGATGGGAACTTTTCGACATGTAATCATTTGTCATCTTTTCCAAGGACATCTCTATTTTTGCCTTTAACAAACTCATGTGAAAAAAGTTCTCAAAGGGGAACAGATATCACTCTTCCCAGAAGATGACATCAGTTAATTTACACAAATGCAGCAAAAAAAGTTCGAAGCGTTGTCCAAAAAACAACAAGAAAAAACATTTTAAATTAAAGCCTCTCTACAGACATTTCTGAAGGGTGAGGGGATGTCAACCCTCCCCTTAAACCCAGCCAAAACAAAACATTCCCTACACGAGGGCAATTCTTTGAAATATGATCAGTTAAAAGATTTACCAAAATATCAACCAACATGCATCTATTTCACCTTACATAAACCAGTGTTTCACCCCCCCCCTTATACCATATTTCAGGACGGTACCCTAGCACGGGATGAAAAAAGCCCAGGGGGGTTCAGCTCTCCTAGGCACGCGATTATGGTCTTCAAGCCATTTCATTAAAACAAGTCAAAATATCTTTGCGGGAATTTCTCCCTTTGCTACAGCAGAAACTAGCAGGAAACTCACTGTACCGCGATAAACAAGGAAAGATTTGTGTTTTGTCTCGCCGCTCTGAAACTGAGCGGTAAAACCTCATCTAACTGAATGTATCTATGCGCTTATTACTGTAAAACTATCTGGCTCTTTTTAGGTTATACATTCGAGCCCCTACGGGTAGACTAGTCAAGTAATTCATTCCTTTTGCTGACATTACTAATTTTCTGTTTCTGGTATTTGACTAGGAAATAAATGACTACATAAAAAATTTTCTGACATGTTTTCTCTTTTGTGTTTGTTTACAATAGCACATGCAAGGAGCTCTGAACAGAGAGGTGTTGGAATGGATGTCCGCGTCTTCAAGCTCCCTTTTTTATGTCAACGTTATTGAATGTCGTAGTTTTGTTTATAACTAATGCGTTCATAAGCAATGACTGTGATGAATGGGGAAGTTGAAGAGCTTGACATTTGTAGGGAATCCAAATCCTCATGTATTAGAGAGAGTTACAATAAACCTTCACTGCCTTTATATTTCGTACCTTTATTCTTTACCGAGATTGTACAATCGAGGAGAAGATATTGGAAATGACATTCTGTAAATATGTGACGGAGCTAGGGCTTGAAAAGAAAACCCTAACTTTATAAATGTATTTTAAAGGTCGATTTATTTATTTGTGTCGTCACGTCTGTCAAGTACTAAAAGGCTAAATGGCTGTGATATTTTCATCACGAATGTCGGTCAAATCAATATTATATTTAACCATACCATCACAAAATTTGTCAGGACAGGACACACAACTTTAATGTTTCATTGACACTTCCTACAATAAAGCAACAGGCTTGCTACTGGAAGTTGCGTGTTAAGCATTAATGCATTTTAAACACTTGCGGTGTCTGGATCCTTTGTGAAAATTGGAGTGTAAAATGGGAATAAAAAAGTTAAGTGAAAACCATTTGGTGTATGACACAGAAAGGGTGACTACGGTGAGAAGTCACCAACCCAACCCCCTCCTGGCCAGCTTGCTGTTTTCTTCTTACTTTCTGACATTAATGTGTCAGAACCAGCTTAAACAACTGCAGATAAAGTCGATCGGTTTCGCAGTGGCTATTCCATTGGGACTAGTTCAAACACCTTCGCATACATTAAGTTAGCTGGTTTTCCATACGCAAGTGGGCTGATGTTTTAATTTGTAAAAAAAGGACTAATTATGAAAATAGCTGACAAGGAATTTTATGACTTTCCTACATTTCATTACTTGTGCACACCGTCGTTTACTCCCTTTCATAATCCTCACTTTCAAGGTCGATATCTAATGATGTCACTATCACTATGTTTTGCCTCTGACAATTTGCATTTTTTGTGTCTTTCCACAAACTTATCATACGTTCAATGTCAGATCTTAATCTATGAGGTAGAAAACGAATGAAAATTTACATAATGTAGCAATTATTAAACCCAGCCTGTTTTTGCCTTCTGTTACTTTAAATCATTGAACCCTGCTTTTATGAAAACCTTGTCTCGGAATTGCAGAGTAAGAGCTAATCTGATCAAAAGTTCCCAGGTGCGTCACTTACTCCCAGGGTTGTTTTTAATGTCCCAGTCATGGCATACATTTTGGACATACACAGTTGGTTTCGTCGATGCTACAACCACCTCGTAAAGCATGTGGTAATTAATTATCGCTTTTGAAAGCTAAAGCTTTAGGATAAAAGACAAATCGGTTGCTTTGTGAAGATATACATCTTATGATCTTATGTAAGAGTATTACAATTCAAAGATACACACTGTGAAGAGTACCTTGGGCCTTTTGAGATGTAATAGTTTATATCAATTAAATGTATGATGACACTGTGCCATAGTACACTATCAAATAGCGCACAAATTTTCATATTACACTCCTTTAGAGTCTTATTGAAATTTAAGGAAATCTAACCAATAGGGGCAATTACCTGAATTTGTGCCTCATATTCGACTAGGATAGCCTCAAAAAGCCGAACTGTTTCTTTTTTAGCAGAATCGGGTAATTTGGAAACAAATCCATTCGAATACGTAACAAAATACATTGTGTTCTTTTCAATTCGTTGCGCTATGTTGTAAGAAAGTAAGATAAGGTTCTTGTTAGAATGGTATCGTACTTTGAAATTTTAAAAATATTGCAAAATTTCGTCACATTTTAGTGGCAGTTCTAAAGACTTTTGTCTTTTTGCACGAACTTGCTTTATCGACCACTTTCAACATAATGTAAGACTTGGTATCCCAACAGTCACTTCTATTTTGCTCATCTTTCTTTTTAGTATCATTCTGGGTTAAACGGATCTCTTTGTAAACTCGTTTGTATAGGCTATAGTTAGTTAGTTAGATGAAGTTTTACAGCCCAGTTTCTAACCAATTGGTTTAAGTCGAGCCGGCCACGGCCTTTTTTCCA
>WURT03128411.1:0-11569 GCA_009936505.3 Holothuria glaberrima | reverse complement strand
TAGTACGAAGTAACCCATGGCATGTGACCACCAATCCTCCAATCAGATGTAGAGAAATTAACAAGGTGTTATATAATAAGGCTTATTTGTTCATTTCGTTTACTACTATTTCAAGTTTTTACTATATTTTTCCTGTTTCCGTCAGCAGAGCAACCGTCTTCATATATTTCCAATTGATTTGTACCAGGGTTAAAATGCAAATCTGAAGTGCATTAGGGACACTATTTGTTGAAACTGGTCACACCCTTTTTGGTTGAATGACAAGTCCAAGAAAAGAACCCCACTTGAGGAAAGGTTACTCTGAATAGTCATGTCACTGTTAAATAACCATTGAAAAGGTACATTGGGTGTCCAATAGAAAATATCTCCTTATATACTTCATGGACCGACACACTTTTATGTTGAAGTAAATTTATGCATCATCACTATGTCTGATTTTTACATATACTTTCCGGTGTGGTTAGTTCCGTTATTTCATCTTAGAGGTCTGTTTTAGCCCAAAAGAAAATCGTTCGGTATATCTCAGTAATGACGTTTGTAACCATGGTGATATAGGTATCTGTACAGCAAATAGTTGCAGAAAAAACCTGGAAAACACAGTTTTAGTTCAAAGAAACAGCTCTATTAAGCTGAAACATTGTTTTCATGTACCAACGCTTGTATGTTTAAATAGTCAAAACTAATTTTAAAGATGTCTAACGAGGTGTGAGCTGTTTATCATTGTTACCATGGAAACTTCACAATAAACTGTAAATATAGAAATAATCTAGCTATTCCCTATCTTAACATTATACAAGAGATTCTATGAGCAGCTGTTTGGAGAGAAAGCATAGTAAAACGATTTTATTGGATGTGACGTCACACGTAAGGCTGTTGAGTCATCACTAGATTCATTTAACATTTTTCCTAGAGGTATAGAAAGACTTGAACCTTCCTACAAAGTTGGGCTCCTACATGGCGTAGTGGTGGAAAGTCATTTAAAAGGAGAATCAAGACAAATTTTAGCTTTATTTTTTTAAATATATGTAGGCAGTATGATGAAACCTTCAGCCAATTTCTAGCACTGTTCTAGAGATTTAAGTCGCTGAGTTGCTACCGTCTTATAACCTTATTCCAGCTGGCATGCGAAGCGGACGGAGTTTGTCGTTCAGCTGATCGTCACTAACCGGGACGCCCTTGCGGAGGGAGGCAAAGGAATAACTACGCAGGCTTGATGTAAACATGCGTAATCTCAACTCTTTTGAGATGATAAGATCTCGTTTTCTTTGTTTGAAATATGTTTTTGACCTTCAAGTAAATGTGGATGTGAGTTAACGAGTATGCTGAGTTTTTTGTGAAACTATTTAAATACCATCTTTATGATTGAAGCCCCAATACTTTTCTAGCCTGTGTAGCGACTCTCTTTTGTTTCCTCCAGAAGGGGATGCAGCCCCCCCCCCTTCCATTCCTGTTAGAATTTACCTAAGTGATGAGCTGAACGAAAAAGTAATATCCCATTTATTCACATTATGAAGGCATCAAATTATGAGGGAGAATAAAGAGCGTAAAGTTTAGAGAGAGAGAGAGGGGGAAGATGTTGGGTTGGTCCGTGGGATGCCTTAATATCACGTCTGCTTGCCTCGGGTGTTCCTTTGGTATATATAAAAAAATATTTGAACTATTCTAACTACGATTTAAATAGTTAAATACTTAGTGAACGTTACACGAAAGTTAGACCAAGATGCTTTGAGCGTGTCTCTGCTCTGATTAAGCCGTCAGCTTTGACGTATCAAAACTTCACTTGAGTATATATATATATATATATATATATATATATATATATAATTTTTAAAGTGTTTTGAGTTGGATATCTGGATTTGCCTCTACGATATAATCCATTGTTACGATGGTTGTTCAACAATTTCGAAATACGTTTGAGCATTCACGTCAGCCAGCCATTTCAAAATACGCGTAGTTTTTCTTATGTCACAGAAGTTCGTTCTCGATAGAGCATGTGTCACTGAGTCCAAGCCCTCGAAAACCTCTGCACTGTCACCAACATCTTTTGAAGGTTTTTCTTGTGATACTTTTTTCTTAATAATCTTTGATCCCTTTGTCATTTTACGTTGGCGAGCTTTCTGGAGCCACACTTCCGGACTTTCCACGTTATTTCCCAGTCCAACACCGTTTTGGGGTCCCGATCCTAAATATATTTTCGCCCTTTCGCTTTTCTGGAAGTTTTTCGTCTCGGATTTAGTTCTCGATTTGACTTTTCTCTGGTCATGTGACTCGCAGCCCTTCGGTTCTTCTTTGACGTCACGAGGCACGTGGTCGGCACTTAGAAATCGGATTCGCCTTTTCCTGTCCATGTTACAAGTGTTATTTGTTCCTGTGCGATTTGGTGACGCAAGATGAGAACTGTTCCCTCTAGAACTCTCTAAGTCTCCAGGTTTGGTGGAAGTATTCATACCAGGCATTATATGCGATTGTAGGAAAGTGCCACTAAAACTCTGCCTATCTTGTCTCTCCAACAAGAAACCAGGTGTAACAGCCATATTTGAAGAGCGCCATCTTTTATTTTGCCCGGTCAAATTTCGTATCTGTTTATGCATACTGCCATCTTCATGGGTCGCAGCAATCATATTTTGAAACACTTGTCTTTTTCTAAGAAGCCCTTGGTTCATTAATGGTTCATGATTTTGAACAGTCGTGTCTGAATTTTCATTCATTTTGATATGTTGTTTCATATTTCGGTCGTAATATTTCCATGTCTTTTTAATATCTCCGGTTACGATTCCTCCGAGGTCACTGGGTGAAGTTACATGAAAGAAAACACCAACTGAAAATCTGCCCAACGAATAAAACAGCTGTTCTCAGTTTCGGGGTAGGACCGCCCTTATGGATTACTGGATGGAAGTGGAAATCCGGGTGCCAACCAGCTGTATGACCTCCGGATCTGTAATGGAAGAAGTGCATTGTATTAGCCCATAAATATACACTTATATAGAGAGAAATATTGACATACAGTTACGCAACCAGTGACGTAATTCAAGTTGTAACAATCCTATGACAGGATGATCGTATTTTAAGTACAGAGCAATCATTTTTGTCATGCACAGGTGAAAGGAAATTGCAGCAATGCTAATGACATTCTAAAGGAGAGTTAGGGAAATACACGCTACAAAGGTTTGTCAACATAATGCACACTCTTCTGCAATTTAACTTTCAGACCTTTTGCTTTTTTGTTTTATTTATTTATTTTGGGGAGGGCTTTAGAGGAATAAACCTATCAGAAGTCGCAGATGGATAGGAATACTGCGGTGGTTATCAAACTTTACCGGGCCATGACCAGGGTTGGTCGGTTTTAATCGGGCGGTTTAAACCGCCAGGTTTAAGACGGTTTAAACCTGGTTGAAACCAGGGGTTTTGACCACCTAGAAGTAGTCAAAACCGGTCAATACTGTTTTTGTGCATATAATGACCTGTTTTTCAACTGCCATGCACCTGGGCCACAACTAAAAAAAGAAATTAGGTTATATTTCAATCATTTTTGTGGTGTTGGCCCTTTTTCAAATTATTTACAACTAGTTGGGGTAGTACTGTAGTTTGGTGTACTTTGTAAGAATAAAGTTGAGGAATAGTTCAGAACTGGTCACATCTTCATTAGCTTCAGATATTTGTATTTGATCAGGGTCATAGCGAAGGTGAAATCTTTGGGGGTGTAGAGACCATGTTTTGCCGACAGATCTGGTGATGCGTAAAACGAGCGCGAAGCGCGGGCTTTAGTGAGTGGGGTCCAGGGGCCCACCTTAGGGCCGCTGTTGGGGTCCAGGGGCAAAGCTCCGGTGGGAGCCCAGGGGTGAAGCCCCCGGAAGCTCTGAGGGTTTTAGCATATTTCTGGAGAGAAAATTAAGTCCCAGGATAGGTATATTTTTGTTCATAATACATTAACCAATGCAAAGATTCCTAATAATTTTAATGTGTTAGGCAATTCGTCCCGTCGTGTCACTATACTTCAGGAGCTGAACTTGACGTTCAGAATTTGAACAATATATGCGTTCAGCATTATATTTGAACACTAGACTGGTCAGACGTTCAAACACGGTAAGTGTTCAAATAGTCGTCCGTCGTTCAAAAATGGAGAAAAAGTGTTCAGAATCTTAACACTAGCGTTCAAATATGCTTCGAACGCCAGGATGCGTTTTTCCAGTGGCGTACCCAGGATTTATCTCGGGGAGGGGGGGGTCATGCGATATGTTTTCTGTTGACCGGCCTGGAGGAGGGGTCTAAAGGCGTGTCCCCCTCCCCTTTGAAAATTTATGAAAAATTAGGTGTCCTTACATGCAATCTGGTGTCACATATGCTACATTTTGAAGTAGAATTTGTAATAAAACAATTTACGTATTTTTAGGAACTAAATGAAAAAGTGGCATCAGCGAGGGGGTTGGCTCAATCCCCCCCCCCTGCGTATGCTACTGGTGCGTTCTATATCTGTTACATTTTGGTGTTCAAAAGTTGAACGCCTGAGTTTGCAGTGAAGGGAAGACACGCGCGACACCATTATTTTTTCCCATGATGTTTGTGGGTAAACCGGATCCTCAAGAATTTGCAAAATGTGTTTGAAGTCAAGGTTAGGGTTTAGAAAACGGGCTAAGAATACCCTGTCCATGGGTAGTCGGAACTGCTCATTCCATGGTGATGATAAAACAGAGGAAATGATGTCCACACGTTGTTTTTTCAAGAATGTCATAACACCCGAAGTAGCGCACCTTTGCGGAAGCCTTTAATACCCTTTCTTTTTACGAGTTGCCGACGGACTCGGTCACTCGTCCAATTACACCGACGGCCGTTGATACGGCCGTCACATGCATGGTCAATTTGCCGACCGGCCTTCAACTTGAATGTGCCAATTAGATAAAGAGCCGAAAATCGAAATAGCCGATAACAGACTGGCCGCGCCCTCCCGTTCTCTCTTTCTCTTTTTTTTTCCATTCTCCGTCTTCCCTTTCACTCCCTTCCTCCCCTTTCCTTCCCCTTCTTCTCTCTTCTTTTCCTCCTCTCCGCCTTTCCTCTTCTTTCCCTTCCCCTCTCCCCTTTTTACCGACAGACCGAAAATTTGCCGACGGAGACAAAATATTGGGGGGTGTGACACCCCCACATCCCCCGCTCGCTACGGCCCTGTATTTGATGTTGATTGTTGAAAAAGAAGCAACCAGTCAATGAAAAAATACCTCAAACAGATATTATGTACACTTCAATGGTATATATTATACTTCGCATAACCCAGGACCAATTATTAACCTGTAAAACTGTGCCTGTAACTTTCGAAATATCTTTGAGTTTTGACCGGTATAAACCTGGTCCAAAGGGCTTTGTGGTCAACACAGGTTTTGACCGGTCAAAACCCAACCCTGGCCATGACCCAGCTTCTGGTGACCCTGAAACTCATTTTGAATTCCCTGCTAACCATTGGCGACAATCGGAGGTGGGGGATGAGAGAATATCCCCCACTTTTTGACAAAAGGGGGATGACCTACACAAAAAACACCCCAGTTACTAAGAATATTACAAAATAAAATGATCCGCATTCTAATCGTTTTGGTTATCAAATTGATATCTTTTGGATAGCTTGAAATAAACTAAACGATTCATTAACTTAAATGACTTTAGAAGTGATATTTTTCGGCGCGCTTCGTTCGCATTCGTCGTGCATTGTTGTCTAATCATCACATATCAGCTTGAGGAAGATTATTTTTCCAACGAAAACCCATTCTCTAGAAACACAAGCGCTAGCGTACCTGCCGGGGAAGACCCGTGACGGGTTTGACGGGGAAGGATAACTCTAATTACCAACTGCTGGAATGGTAAAGTGAATGGAAGAACAAACGTGCAGAAGGAAGTACGTTTATTGTAACTTGAGTAATGCATTTAAACATTCTGCACTGTCTTTAAAAGTTATCTTTTGGCGCGTATCCATCGTTGCTAATTTCACCATCGCCATTTTTTGACACCTTGAGTAGCATTATTGATACAATGTACCGTAACTCCTAAAGCAGCATCCACCTCTTCCAACCCCCCCCCCCCAAAAAAAAAAGAAAAAGAAAAAATCATATTCACTGACCATTGGTACATAAGTGTAATTGAAAATTACAGTAAAATACCAACTTCGAGGTCTGTTTAAAGAGAATTAAATGTTATTATGATTTTTAGATAAATGATTCATATCCTAGGCCAGGAGAGCTTAAAGCGTTTTCGCGGCGTCATCCGGAAACAAATTGGGTCATTTCAACTTGAGCCCTCCCTACGATGAAATCTCGCTACAGGCCTTATACAGGTATTTTATTTTTCGTACATTCCTGAGTGCCACCTATTCGAACCTGTCGGTATAGTGTTTATCGGGTTCCCACCCCACCCCAACAAATAACGTTATACCACTGCTCACAAGCCCTCTGAATTGTTGTATCATCAAACTAAGTGGCTTTACGTACGGTTTATGCCTGCCAGAGGTACTATGGTAAAATTATCATTTTGTGCTTTATTTATAACCTATCCACTTTTGATTTCAAAGTGGATTAACTTTTCATTCTAAATATCAGATTTTTAAGTGCCCAGGGCTTTCAGAGACGTTGCCCACTGAGTCTCTTCCAATACGTTGCCTTTTGAGTCCACTAACATATGAAAATGGTCAAAGTATCATTTTCATGGTCTGTTTAGTAGGCATTTGATGTCCCTTAGAAGTACTTTAATGCTTCACACAAATACTCACAATATTGTATGTACCCGTGGACCTCCATCAGGGTATCGCTCTTAAACCCCACCAAGGGCCTTAAGGCGGGTCCTGGACCCACGCCGACAGGGGCGCTAGCGCTCCGCTCTCACGAGGCGCGGACGGCGCCGTTGGCTTGTTGCATTGCCCCAAGTTTTAAACAATTTCCACCAATGCTATCAGACCCTACAGTACTTTTAAGTACGCTTAGCTTGACGTTTAATTGATATAAAACTTGCCAGCCCCTAGAGGCCTAAATGTTGTTTGTCATTTCGACTGGAATTGCATTGCTTCACAAAAATGGTTCTTCCAATTATTGGTCACAACAAGTTCTGTAATCTTTACCACTAGTCAACCACACTGACTGACCGGCACGACGAATTCGGAACGAATGTCGGAATAATCCTGCCTTGGTGGGCTCCTGCATGTACAGGGTTCAAATGAAGCATGTTTTTGCATCAGGGCATACCCCGACTATATTAGTTCTTCTATATTCTACCCGACTCCAGCGCGATAAGAAAATAGAGATGTTACTGTAGAAGGAATACAATTCCAGTACCAGACTTGACAGCAATTTTAAATATGAGCAATCCAAAGTGGAGGAGAGGCTGCCCCTCCCCCTTAGAAAAACTTTTATCTCTGCCAAAAAATTACCTTGCTTTGGTGCATTTTAGTGTATCTTGCCCCTAACAAAATAGTTTAGCCCCCTGGAAGTCTCCCTTCATTACCTCGTCTGGGTACGGGCCTGGATATGGCGCACCATGTTAAATACAGTAATTTCATTTTACCCGGTTGAAATGTCACCCAAGGCAAAGGTTATTCCTCCTCCCCATTTTTCCTTGGGCCCTGGGGGAGGGTTCTCATTAAGGAATATTTTATCGAGGGAGTGGAAACATTTCAGTTGTGTAGATATTATAGTAAATGAATGGATGTAATTATGTAGGGGAATCTGGGGTACTTCTGCTGCCCAATCTGGTGTTTTGAGTAGAGCATTAAAGATGATATCACTTTTCTGGTGTTCCTAAATGGCACCTCGGGCTTGTATGATCCATGAGAATTATCAATGCTTGAACAAATGTAAAGCATTCATTTAACACTTTGGGAAAATTTCAGCCCTAGAAATGGATCAAAACAGCAAATAGCGCTAGTAGTCGGGTAGTCGAGAACCTTGAAGACGAGGACCGGGGATCTGGTGCCTCCTCTTTTTTTACTGCTTAAAAAAGACTTGGTGGTTCTAAAGCTTTTGTAACATACCCCTGACTGAAAACGTGTGATTTCTCCGCCAGGAACTGCGGCAAAAGCAACGACGTACTATTTGCATTTGGCGTCATTGCTTTCTTACAACGAGCTAAATGAGTGGCTTCAGGCCCCCTACTTTGACTGGATTAATCTAAATTTGCACGGTCAAACCTCCTTTCCAGAGGCGTTGGAACCGCTACGGCAGGTACAACAACTGCAGTACCACTATTCAGCGAATATTAAAAAAATATTAATAAAAAAAAATTAAAGATGAAAAATACAATTATTGTGAGGGCGCTTTTAAGTGAGTTACTTCAAAAGTTAACAAATATAGCACCAGAGTGCATCTAGGGACACGTAATAATTCAAAATTTTCTCAAAGGGGAGGGGCAGGGCCGAAGCGAGCAGGGTTGGGGTGTCACACACCCCAATATTTGATCGCCGTCGGCAAATTTTCGGTCGGTCGGCGAAAAGGGGAGAGGGAAAGGAAAAGAGGGGAGGAGAAAAGGAAGAGGGAAGAAGGGAAAGGGGAGGAAGGGAGAGGAAGGGAAGACGGAGAATG
The DNA here is from genome assembly GCA_009936505.3 of Holothuria glaberrima. Lineage (NCBI taxonomy): Eukaryota > Metazoa > Echinodermata > Holothuroidea > Aspidochirotida > Holothuriidae > Holothuria > Holothuria glaberrima. Next base: position 3,023 of record WURT03128411.1, on the reverse strand, counting down.
GAAAGAAAAAAAAAGAGAAAGAAGAAAAAAAAAGAGAAAGAGAGAATGGGAACGCGCGGTCAGTCTGTTATCGGCTGTTTCCATTTTCGGCTTTTCATCTCATTGGCCCATTCAAGTTGAAGGCCCGTCGGCAAATTCATAATGCATGTGACGGCCGTATCAACGGCCGATAGTGTAATTGGGCGAGTGACCGAGTCCGTCGGCAACTCGTAGAAAGAAAGGGAATTTAAGGCTTCCGTATAGGCGCTCTATTTCGGGTCATAGGATCAGTGTTTTAGCTAGCCCTATTTGTGCGACAATGTCGCATTATCGGCGACAAATGTCGCACAAAAAAATCTGACAAGCAAATTCTACGCGGGTGTAAATTTTGACAGAATCAGCCTCACCAGCATAATTTTGCCAGTTCCTTGCTGCCAGCATATAAATATTTAACTGCTTTAATTAGTTGCGACAGGACTTCCTAATTCACATGCCCTTATTTTAACCTCCGAGCCCCACTACCCTAATTTCATTTCGAAGTTCAGAAAGTAGACTGATTTCGTGCATAACGTCCGCGGCGCAATATTTTTATGTAGTAAAATATTCGTCACCAAGATTTTTTGGTTCCTCATTAGGGCAGAAATACACTCAAATATTGCACGATTTTCGATCTAGGCACCTTTCAAATTCCAAAAATTTTCCAAAGGGGAGGGGCACCCCTTGCCGTTGACCTCTCCCCAGGCCACAGATCAGTAAACGTCGCATTGAGAAAACGTCCTAGCTAAAACACTGCATACAGCATTCTTGAAAACACACACTTTATGGACATAATACCTCACTTTCATCATCACCATGTGATCAACAACACCCAATTGCCATGGAGAGGGTATCCTTAGCCCGTTTTATAAACCCTAACCTAGACTTCAAACACATTTTGCAAATTCCTGAGGATCCGGTTTACCCACAAACATCATGGGAAAAAATAATGGTGTCGCGAGTGTCTCCCCTTCACTGCGAACTCAGGCGTTCAACTTTTGAACACCAAAATGTAACCGATATAGAACGCATTAGTGGCGTAGGCAGGGGCATTGAGCCATCACCCCCCCCTCACTGATGCCACTTTTTTTATTTAGTTCCTAAAAATACGTAATTTTTTTAATACAAATTCTACTTCAAAATGTAGTATATGTGGCACCAGATTGCATGTAAGGACACCTAATTTCTCACGCCCTCCCCTTAGACCCCTCCCCCAGGCCGGCGATCACACGACACACTGCATGGCCCCTTAAGAGAAACTCTGGGTACGCCACTGAAATACATCTGGCATTCGAAGCATATTCACCTATTTTGAACACTTACCGTATTTGAACGCCTGACGATACAAGTGTTCAAATGCTGAACGCATAGTGTTCTAATTCCGAAAGTCAGGTTCAGCTCCTGAAGTATAGTGGCAGGACGGGAGGGAAAGTCTAACACAAATTATTAGGAATCTTTGCATTGATTAATGTACCATGAACCAAAATAAACCTATCCTGGGACTTAACTTTTCTATCCAGAAATATGCTAAAACCCTCAGAGCTTCCGGGGGCTTCACCCCTGGCCCCCACCGGAGCTTTGCCCCTGGACCCAAACAGCGGCCCTGAGGCGGGCCCCTGGACCCCACCCAATAAAGCTCGCGCTTCGCGCTCGTTTTACGCATCACCAGATCTGTCGGCAAAACATGGTCTCTACAACCCCCCCCCCAAAGATTTCACCTTCGCTATGACCCTGATCAAATACAAATATTTGAAGCTAATGAAGATGTGACCAGTTCTGACTATTCCTCTATATCTTGGGACTTATTTTTTTTTACCAGAAATATGCTAAAACCTCAGAGCTTCGGGGGGCTTTGCCCCTGGGCCCCACCAGGGGCCCTAGAGTAGGCCCCTGGACCCCACCTGCTAAAGCTCGAGCTTCGCGCTCGTATTACGCATCACCAGATCTGTCGGCAAAACATGATCTCTACACCCCAAAAGATTACACCTTCGCTACGCCCTGGGGAGGGGCACCTACTTCCCTTAGACCCCCATATTAGTCACCCCATACCCCAGTTTCGGCCGTAACTTTTTAAAAATCGTTCCGACGCCTCTGCTCCTTTCAGTGGAAGGGTTTTCATTATTCCCGCTCCTCATCCCAATAGGGGTATTTTAGTGCACTTTTTGGCCCACGTTTCACATAAGCCCTAGCAACAGCCACATTATATAGTACCTCTGGATTTGCGGTTGACAACCCTTCTAAATTTCAGTAGTTTCCAAGGTCTCACGGGTAGTAAATTGCTAAGAATTGTTTCGGTGTTTCCCCCTATAAGTTGATTCATAGGAAGCATTGTATATTTTGCCACTCGATTTGCTGACTAAAAAAAAACGTTAACGGCAAATGTATTCACATATAGTTAAAATTAGAGTAACCCACTAATACTTATGTCATTGTTTATTTGCTGTTCAAATCTTTGTGTCCATGTTTTGTTATTGAGTTGTTTAACGTGATGAATGACCTTTAATTTGCAATAGGTACGCATAGGTGCGCATATAATCTAATAATTTTTTCGGGGAAAAGGAGGAGATTTCAGGAAAAAGCTAATTTCTATATGGTACAGGTAATGTTGGAGTAAATGCTAGTAAGATTCATAATGCAGTTACGGCCTATTCATACTGTACACTCGTCATATGCTACAGGTTAAATTTGGACACTTTCCTGAAAAGTACATGACAATCAATGACCCTTTAAATGATATTTATGTATGTAACGGGTGAAGCACAGATATAAAAGTGCAATCGTACTCATTATAAAACATTATTAAAGGCATAGTTTAACCTATGAGTCATTTCCGTGGACTATGAACATCTTTGTTTTCACATGTATCATTGTAGAACCCATACTTGTAGAAATGTCAATTAAAGGAGCTCATTGAGTTGGTTCACAAAATTCATTTTTTTCACACCTGTTGAGATTCACTCACATCTTGATGGTAAATGATCAAACTAAGAGATTCTGTCCATCTGACT